>MU767617.1:2211-68609 GCA_026770625.1 Nicotiana glauca | reverse complement strand
TAAAATCAAAAATACAACAGTTAAAGCGACCGTGCTAGAACTACGGAATTCGGGAATGCCTAACACCTTCTCCCGAATTAACAGAATTCCTTATCTAGGATTTCTAGTTCGCAGACTGTAACAGAGTCAAACCTTCTTCGGTTCGGGATTAATTCGGTGACTTGAGACACCATTATATTCCCAAGTGGCGACTCTGAAATTTTTTAAATAACTAATCCCGTTCCGACCGTCCTTTATTTGGAAAAACTCTTTTTATGCTTATATATATTCCCTTTCGCCGGAGTATGTAAAGCGCCGTAAAAAAGAGGTGTGACAAGTCTTATACGTTGCATTTGACATATGAGAGAGTGAATGGCAGGCTGATGACTATTAAACTAGTCGTTGGAGGTTTTACTTTGAACATAATCAGTGCGCATTCATCACAAGTAGACTTGGATGAGGAAGTCAAGAGGCATTTCTGGGAGGATTTGGATGAGATAGTGCGTGGTATCCCGTATACCGAGAAGCTTTTCATAGGAGGAGATTTCAATGGCCACATTGGAGTGATGTCTGGTGGGTATGATGATGTGCCTTGTGGCTTTGGTTTTGGATATAAAAATGGAAGAGTGACGTCTCTGTTGTACTTTGCTAGAGTATTTGATTTGGTGATAGCAAACTCGAGTTTCCCGAAGAAGATGGAGCACTTGGTCACCTTTCGGAGTTTGCTGGCCGAGACTTAGATTGATTATCTACTATGTAGGAAGTCCGATAGAGGTCTTTGCACGAATTGGAGGTCATACCAAGTGAGAGCCTCTCGACCCTTATAGGCTGCTGGTCATGGACCTTGAGATCACGAGGAAGATGAGGAAGAACGCTGTGTATAACCAATATAGGATCAGGTGGGGAGCTTTGATGGAAGATAAAGTGCAGGAGTTGGGGTTCAAGCTGCTGATTATGGGGGCTTGGAGGAGAAGTGGGGATGTAAGTGCTAAGTGGACCATAACTACGCAGTGTATTAGGGAAGCCACGAGACATGTATCAGGGTTTCAATGGGTTACTCTGATGGTCACTAGGGAGATTGGTGGAGGAATAGAGAGGTGTAAGGAAAAGTGGAAAGCAAGAAAGCTGCATATCTGAAGCTAGTAAAAAGTGTAGACGATGAGGAGAAGATGGCGAATAGGGAGCAGTATATGTTGGCTAAGAAGGAGACGAAGTTAACAGTTATGGTGGCCAAGGCTGCATCTTTTAGTCATTTGTATGAGGAACTCGAGGGATGGGGTGGGGTAAGAGGTTGTTCGGGTTAGCCAAGGTGTGAGAAAGGAAGGCTCGTGACTTGGACCAAGTGAAGTACATCAAAGTCGAAGAAGGTAGAGTTTTTTTTGGATGAGAGGCTTATCCGTCGGATATGGCAAACCTACTTCCATAGTCTCTTGAATGAGTAGGGGACATGAGCATTGTGCTGGGTGATTTAGAACTCTCCAGGAGTCTTTGTGACTTTGGGTATTATAGGCGGATTAGAGTTGATGAGGTTGAGGGGGATATGCGTAAAATAAGCTGGGCAAAGCAACCGGGTCGAATGAAATCCCAGTGGAGTTTTGGAAGAGAGCAGGCAAGGCGGGCTTGGAGTGGCTCGCTAGATTATTTAATGTCATTTTTAGAACAAAGAAAATTTCCGAAGAGTGGAGATGGAGCACAATGGTTCCTGTATACAAAAACAAGGGTGATATCCAAAATTGCGATAACTATCAGGGTATCAAGCTACTTAGCCATACTATGAAAGTCTGGGAGAGAGTGGTAGAATTAAGGGCGATGAGGAGTGTGTTTATTTTCTAGAACCAGTTCGGTTTTATACCGGAGCTTTCGATACAGAAGCGATCCACCTTATTAGGAGATTGATGGAGCAGTATAGGGACAGGAAGAAGGCCTTGCATATAGTGTTCATCGACTTAGAAAAAGTGTATAATAAAGCCCCGATGAAGATTTTGTGGAGATGTTTGGAGGTTAGAGGTGTACCTGTTGCCTACGTTAGGGTGATTAAAGACATGTATCATGGAGCAAAGACCCGAGTGAGGATAGTGGGTAGGGACTGTCATGATGGGGTTGCATCAGGTGTCACCGACCCTTTTTTGTTTGCCCTGGCGATGGACCTACTGACGCGCCACATCCAAAGAGAGGTGTCGTGGTGCATGCTGTTTGCAGATAATATTGTATTGATTGAAGAGTCATGTGATGATGTGAACACACAGTTAGAGGTATGGAGGTAGAACCTAGAATCTAAAGGTTTCAAGTTGAGCAGGACTAAGACCGAATAATTGGAGTGTAAGTTTAATGGTGAGGCTCAGAGAGGGGAAGGAAATGTAAGGCTAGATTCTCAGGTCATCCCTAAGAAAGGAAGTTTTAAGTACTTTGGGTCTATTATTCAGGGGGATGGGAAGATTATGGAATATGTCACACATCATATTGACACGGGATGGATGAAATAGAGACTCGCTTCTGGTATTTTGTGTGATAAAAAGGTGTCACCGAAACTTAAAGATAAGTTCTAGAGAGTGGTGGTCATACCGACTATGTTGTATGCGGCAGAGTGTTGGCCAGTCAAAATTGCTCATGTCTAGAAGATAAAGATAGCAAAGATGAGTATGTTGAGATGGATGTGCGCACACATCATGTTAGATAGAATTAGGAATGAAGTTATTTGCGACAAGGTGGGTGTGACCCCTATTAAGGACAAGATGGGGGAAACGTGGCTTACGTGGTTTGGTCATGTGAAGAGGAGTAGCACAGATGCCCGGATGAGGAGATGTGAAAGGTTGACATTGGAGCGCCTAAAGAGAGATAGAGGCATGCCGAAAAAGAGGTGGGGATAGGTGATTAGGCAAGACATGGCGCAACTTCAGCTGACCGAGGACATGACCCTTGATAGGAAAGTATGAAGGTCGATGATTAGGGTAGTAAGGTAGGTAGTATAGACTATAGAGTGTTCATAACAGTGGTATTAGCATGCAATCTCCCTTTCTGTTGGTAGTATGTTTTTATGACTAACCGTTATTTTTTTTCATTGTTGATCACCTTATTATGTTGTTGTTTTTATTCTGCTTTTATATGGCTTTTTGGTGATGTCCCTTCTTTTCTATATTTTCAATAATGTAGTGTTTATGCTTTTATGAGTCGAGGATCTATTGAAAACAAGCTCTCTATCCTCATAAGATAGGAGCAACGTTACGGTGTGAAATAAATACTGAGTATATTGTTATTGTTGTTGTACATACTTTTTTTCTCTGTAGGCCGGCTCGACCACCGCCGGGGGATCTTTAGGAAGTAACATATGGAATGTTCTATGACTGAACCAAAATGAGCTAAATAAATATTCAACGAAAATAATTGAGTTAGAATAAAAAAAGGAGATGGAAGATGTGGTAGCAGATGAGATGTTCAAATAATGCACTCTCACAGTGTGAAAATATCAATATCTTTAGTATTTACCTTGAATAAAATTCTTATTCAATTTTTTAGATTCATTTGTAACGTAATCAACCAAATTAGCACAATTAATTAAACCATTAATTAAGATGCACGTCAATGGCTAGATTATTAAAATATATCCTAGTTTTAGAATCTTACAAACATGAATATGACAAATGAGTTGGATCAAAGCCCTATTTCATTTAGTAAAAAAATTAACGTGGCATGCGGCACGCATCTTCACAACTTTAACTGAAAAAAATAGAGGCATAATGACCTAAATGGCACCTATACTTGTGTCACTTTGTCATGCCGGTCTCCAAACTTAACAATTTGCCAACCAAACCCTTTTACCCTTAAAAATTGAGCATTTTAAACCCCGCTTATCCTATGTGGCATTTTTTACTCAAGTGCGTGTGCTGCAATCGTTTAAGGAGTGTGGGGCCTATTAAAAAGGCACAAAGAGCCATTTTTTTGCTGTCATCTTCTTCCCGACTGTTCATGCTCCATTGTTGGAGAAAAGTGCTCTCTCCAATATTTTCTGTCCAATTCTTTTTTTCTCTCTCTTCAATATTTTCTGTCCCATTTCTGTCCAATTCTTTTTTTCTCTCTCTTTAATATCATAGTACTTGTAATTGTTTTGGTTTCCATCTTTCCTTGCAGTCCATAAAGCAAGTTTTTACGTCATGTGATGACCTTCTACTGAAGAAGCAGTTCTGTTATATCCTTGCTCGCCATGTAAGTTCTCCGTTGTGTGCGCTATTTTGGTTTATCAAAAAATACCAGCACGTAGAAAAATTCATTTTTTCTTCCTATTTCTTCAATAGACGTTCGCCGGCGACCTGTCAAGCCTTTTTACTCTTCCAAAAATGACGTTTTCGCCGACGAACCTCTCAAACCCCACAAACAACCCAACAAATTTCCTCTCCTTAAGCATCTGATGCCCTTCACTCCATTGTATCTAACCAATGGTTTATTTTTCACCATGTTTTTCTCTGTCATGTATTTCCTTCTCGTCAGGTGGCGTGAGAAGATTCGTAATTCGACGCCTCTCCATATGGTCACATTTTCTGAATTGGTCGTTATGGTTTCATTGATCGCTTCAGTTATATATCTGTTGGGCTTTTTCGGGATCGGAAAATACCAGTTGTGCGGGTGACCTTGATGAAGAGATGTGTGCGGGTGATGAAGAGAGAGAAGGACTGCAGGAAATTTTTAATCTACCATGTGACGTGGCAGCCAACGTGGAAGAAATTGTGTTACACGCACTGACATCCACCTGTGATAAGCATTTATTATACATGGTTTAAAGGAGTATAAGGGTTTGGTTGGCAAATTGTTAAGTTTGGGGACCGGCATGATAAAGTGACGAAAGTATAGGTGCCATTTAGGCCATTCTGCCAAAAATAAATATAGTATAAAAAAGTGTAGATTTTCGAAAACACAATTAAACCATTAAGAATTAGATAGATTGTAATCGCTTATTTAATTTGCTATAGTTAGGAGGCTCATAGTTATTGGAGTATTAGCTATTTATCTTGCTCATGATTGTAAAGATTTTAGAAAAAGATTAAACTATTAACCTTATAATTTTGATGTTACGTTTATTGTCATTTCACTCACTGTAATAATTGTATACGGCTAGAATCAGACTTGGCCGGTTATGCTATTTAATCGAGACAAGGGGATCACATCAAGGTTCAACCTCGAATTGATGGGCTATAGCATGAAGACGAGGTGTCGAGTTCAAAAATCGAGGTGTCTGTCAAGATCGAGGCCAACGACAATCGAGACTAATTAGGACTGACTTCGAGTGAAGTGCAATATCGAAAATGCGAGATATCCGTAACCGGTCGAAGATCACAATAGAAATCTCGAAACATATCAAATCAAGGGCGATTATTTGTACCAATCATGAGATTTACTTCCATAATAGAATTGTACCATAATTATGGTTCATCTAGTATATAAAGACGAGTCATCATTTGTAGACCTCACATTCACGAATATCAAAGCAACATAATATTTCTTTCTCCTGCTCATCAACTTGTTGCTCTTTAATTGTTCTTACTTGGCTAATCTTGAGGGCACTGTCCAAGCATTGATTGATTTTACTTTCTTGTCAATTCCCATCACTTATCTTTAAGTTAATCAATTAATATTATGTGAAATTACGTATCCTTAAAACCACATTACAAATTTAATTGTTATCCAATTTTTAGGGTAAACAATAGTGTTTCTTTCATCCATATTAGCACATACTATAAATTTTTGTTATATGCATTAATAATGTCAACCTTTTTTATACCAGTAGTAAATGTTAATAGTAAAAACTAGTATCGGGTGTTTACACAAAACCAATAGAGATATGACATATGTCTTCTATATGAACTTAAATTATTTAACCACGGTAAATTATATGCATTCTCATAATTAAGGAATAGAAGATTAAATAGAGATAATATTGGGGAGCTTTTATTGATTATTGAGATTTGTCCCGCCTCCCCTTGTGGAGGTTCGGGGGATTACAATCGAGTTGTCTCCTTTATGGATTATTGAAGGTGAAAGATGTCCTCTTCCCTTTCCCTGAGCTCTGTGAGCTTATCCTGGTATTTTTCTCTCTCTAGATATTTTTGTACTGATGGATCATGAGAACCAGATGGAGAAGACCCCCTTTGTTCGAGCCTTCTGCCCTCTATTTATAGTTGCTCATTCATCACATCCTATCTCGGTCGGGTCGAGGGGTGATTTCCTCTCACGGAGGGGTCTCGACCTCGACACTTGTTTCATGTCGGGTATGGATCGGACGAGGTCGAGTTCGTTAGCCGCCGTTGCAGGGTGATTGGGGCCGGGGTCATTACCGCCGTGGTCGAGTGGTTAGATTTTGACCAATACAGTTAGTCCCTCCGTCCATCGGGGCCGTATCCTACCAATCTCGACGGACGGATCATTTTTGCAACGTAATCATATTGAGAGCCCGATGTACATATTATTCCTTAGTCATACCATGGGTTCTTGGAACGACCCGGAGGGATCTCTCTGATACCCTTGTACCGTTGCAACGGTATCGAAGCTGGAATGTCGGTTGTTAAATGGAGCGTCACTGCGTGCAGGTACTCATAATGGCGCATGTTACCGAGAAACCGAATCATTTCATGCTTGGTCAGATCCTAGTGGCGACTGTTGGTTTTCGCGCCCAGGGAATTCGTGTCCTATAAATTGGATGAGCCTCATCATTTGTCTCACAATTCTTCGCTTGTCTTCTCAAAGGTTTTCAGAATCTCTCTCTTTTGGTCGATTTGAGATTTTCTTTTGCCTCTTCTCGCGCAGCATTCCTTTGAACCTTCTATCTCTTCAACAGGGTTTCCTCCTCTCTTTTTGGGTTAACGATGGTGAGAACATCTTCTCAAGGTGATCTTCCGACTGTCTTGTCGGCAACTGAGGACCACGCTCCGCCGGGTGGCGATTCTGACTTGACGGAAAGCGAAGGGGTTCCCTCGGTAGAGGAAATGCTATTTCGCCCGGGGAAGGCAGTGGAGGACTTCAGCGCCGAAAGGGGCAAGGAGCAGGTAGATATTAAACCTCTCATAGGGGAGATCGGGATAAAGGAGTTGAGGGAGCGATGGGGCATTCCCAATTACATCGAGATGGTACCGACCTCAAAGTACGAGAGGGTACAGATAGACCGCCATGGGTTCTGCTCATTCTACGCCTATCCCTTCATGGTGGGATACACGTTTCCGCTTCCAATGTTGGTGGTCGACTTCTGTCGCTACTATGAGGTGTGCCCTGCTCAAATTTCTCCTTATTTGTACAAACTTTTCCTTATGTTCATCAAGTACGCGGAACTGGCCGGTCGTGAGGTCACTATGAGACACGTGCTCACCCTGTTCGCTCTCCAAAGGATTCACGGCACTATGATCCACGCGCGTCCTCGTGGATCGAAAGGTCTGGTGGTCAAGATTGATGATAGGACCAACCACCAATTATTCGATAATTTCTTCTATGTGCGGACTGAGCACCTCGTGGCGGACTCGTCTGGGTTCCTAGTGGTATGGAATTTTGCCCGTAAGTCTTTGCCCTTGGCTAACAGAACTTGTTTCGGTCTCTCCTTCTCCATATCTAGTATTGCATATTTTGATTCATCTTGATGTTTTGCAACTGAAAAGGTGCCACCTCCTCCTTTGGAGGGGATTCGGGAGTGGGTCGAGGCCATCCTTCCCCATACATCGGGAGTTCGTACGTGGGCGACATTTCATCTGAGATTTGGACGTAGGCCCCTCACAGGTGAGATAACTTCCTAACTTTCTGACCTTCCTTTTGTATCGAGCTTATTTTACGAGTCTTGTTTGCTATGATCAGGGAGGGTTCATAGAGTTAGAGCCCCTCAATTGGTGTTCCGTCAACCGGTCGCATCCGCTCGTATCAGTGTGGTACCTACGGCTCATCCTACATCGAGGGAGGCACCGGTGGAATCAGTGGCCTTTGCCACTCCTACCAGGACTATGCCTCGGGATGAGGGCCCATCCGACACCATCCTTCCTCGAGCTGATTCGCCGTCGACGAAGCAGAGAGTAGGTTCTGAGATGGCTCCCCCGACATTGATCAACTTGGAATCTCCCCCAGCAGACCCAGAGGAAGGTGTTGTTACGTTGTCTATCGCTGAAGGGGAGCGGATGGTCGGGGTTAATCCCATTGGCCAGGGCCAGGAAGACTCTACCGCTACCGCATCCCGATTGGGGGTTACCGCTACGGATGTCGTAGAACATCCCGCTGTAGCGGAGGATCGGTCCCCTAATGCTGCTTTCACGACCTTGAGTGCGCCGCTGCCATCTTCGGCAGGTCACACCGTGCCTTCGACGGAGGAGAGGGGGAAAAGGGTAACGGTTAATAAATATGAGTCTGAGTCCGACTTGGACCCTGATGATGTTCAGATGTTTGAGGAGGGCATTACCCACTCGGTGGTCAACGTAGAGGGGTTGACCCGCTTTATTGAGGTCCCTGCCGATGTGAACTTGTTGGCTTTAGGAGGCAGTCTGGTACCACAGTTCATCCTATTGTGCTCTGAGGCCGAGAACGAATCCATGAGAAATGTTACTAATGTTGAAGTGATGGACGAGGTGGCTGTGATGGTCCTACGGGTATGTCATATCAGAACTTAGTTTATTTTTTTCTTTATTGTGGAGTGGGCATAGTTTTGACCGTTCTTGTTTTGCAGACGTACATGCTGGAGGTAGAGAATATTCGTAGGGCCAACGTCCGATCGAGGATCTTTTTGCAGATGCTGGGCAAATACCGCCATTATCGCGATAGGTGCTGCGAGTTGCATGGACGTTTAAGGAATGATCCCCGCAATCGGGCGTTGGGGAAGGAGTTGGAAAGGAAAGATCGTGAGCTGGCTGAGGTGCTTCGCAGCAGGAGTGAGCTCGAAGAGCAAATCCACCTCAAGGATGAGGAGCTCAAGGTGGGAAGAGGGGTCGCCGCAGAATGTGAACATCTGCAGGGCAAGTTGCTAGCACTACAGTTGGAGATGGAGCAGAGCCAAGTCAGGGCTGCGGAGGTAGATTCTGAATGGAGAGCGAAGCAGGACATACTAGAGGTTAAGGTCTCCGATTTGGAGCGCGGGGAGAGGGATGCTTCGACGAGGGCGGCGACTTTCGAGGCGGCGATTCGTGTCCACGAATCTGAGCGGGAGTCGGAGACGGCAACTGCTGCCCTTAGAGAGGCGAGGCTTGAGGAGCGAGATGGAGAGATTGACCAAGAGGCCCAGGATATGTCGGACCAGGTTGCGGCCTTGGAGGAGGAGAATCGGCGGCTGAGGGCCCTGATCGCTGTCCCGTGGTGCTTTTCCCCATGAGGCTCATGAACTCTGGGTTTATGCCGAGGCTCAGCGTGACATTTTCAACAACTTGTTGGAGGCGGGCACCGTGTCTGAGGCTGCTTTTGAGGATGTATGCCAGAAAGCCCGTGAAGCTCGAGCCAACTGTGGATATGATGTGGCTACACCCGAAGCCGATGACGGTGCAAGTGGCGATGATGATGGTCCTCATGGAAATGGTGGTGGCGACGGCGGCGTTGGTGCCAAGTGAGAGAGACTCCTTGTTCGTTGTTTGGTCTTTTTTCTTTGGTTACGCCGGTGGGCGTTTGTTGTCGTTTTTTGTTTTTCTTCATAGATTTCTTCTCTTTTTCTTGGGGCTGGTACGGACCAGATGTAAGCGGCGACGATCCGCATTTCTGATTCCATTAATAAAGAATTCTTTCTTGCTATTTGTCTTTAATTTCAGTTCTTTTATCGGTCTGTGACTTGGCTGCGTGGGGTGAGACTCGTCTTAGTACGAGCTAGGTCGAACCATAATGCTTTGATGGAGAAGGCACAACCTGAGTCCTAGTTCGAGCGAGGTCGAACTGTAATACTTTGATGGCGAAGGCACTTAGCCTGAGTCCCAGTTCGAGCGAGGTCGAACTGTAATACTTTGATGGCGAAGGCACTTAACCTGAGTCCCAGTTCGAGCGAGGACGAACTGGAATGCTTTGATGGCGAAGGCACTTAGCCTGAGTCCCAATTCGAGCGAGGTCGAACTGTAATACTTTGATGGAGAAGGCACTTAGACTGAGTCCCAGTTCGAGCGAGGTCGAATTGGAGTACTTTGATGGCGAAGGCACTTAGCCTGAGTCCCAGTTCGAGCGAGGTCGAACTGTAATACTTTGATGACGAAGACACTTAGCCTGAGTCCCAGTTCGAGCAAGGTTGAACTGTAATACTTTGATGGTGAAGGCACTTAGCCTAAGCTCGAACTGTAATGTTTTGATGGCGAAGGCACTTAGCCTGAGTCCCAGTTCGAGCGAGGTCGAACTGTAATGTTTTGATGGCGAAGGCACTTAGCCTGAGTCCCAGTTCGAGCGAGGTCGAACTGTAATGTTTTGATGGCGAAGACACTTAGCCTGAGTCCCAGTTCGAGCGAGGTCGAACTGTAATACTTTGATGGCGAAGGCACTTAGCCTGAGTTCCAGTTCGAGCGAGGTAGGACTATAATACTTTGATGGCGAAGGCACTTAGCCTGAGTCCCAGTTCGAGCGAGGTCGAACTGTAATGCTTTGATGGCGAAGGCACTTAGCCTGAGTCCCAGTTCGAGCGAGGTCGAACTGGAATACTTTTATAGCGAAGGCACTTAGCCTGAGTCCCAGTTCGAGCGAGGTCGAACTGTAATACTTTGATGGCGAAAGCACTTAGCCTGAGTCCCACTTCGAGCGAGGTCGAACTGATATTTTGTTTGACCGTGGCCTTCAGGTTGCTTCAGGGTAATTTTTGATTTCTCGTTTGCAATGCCTTTGCACCGGTTTCCGGCCTGACACGGTATGGAGAATGAGGGGGAGCAAAAACAGGGGGAGCTCCTCCATTGATTTTGGTTTGAGTCGAGTTGCCTTCTTGGTGTCTCTCTTGCTTCGATCCGGGAAGAACTAAGTATTTTCACTAGGAAATCCCCACAGACAGCGCCAAATTGTTTGACTCAAAAGTTAAACAATACTTTTCGAGCAAATCGATCAATATAGTTGAAGGGGTAAATCATAGTCAATCATAATTAATACCGGATCGAAAGGTAGAATTAAGGAATAGAAGATTAAATAGGGATAATATTGGGGAGCTTTTATTGATCATTGAGATTTTTCCCGCCTCCCTTTGGGAAGTTTCGGGGGATTACAATCGAGTTGTCTCCTTCATGGATTGTTGAAGGTAAAAGATCCCCTCTTCCCTTTCCCTGAGCTCCGTGAGCTTATCCTGGAGTTTTTCTCTCTCTAGATGTTTTTGCACTGATGGATCATGAGAACCAGATGGAGAAGCCCCCCTTTGTTCGAGCCTTCTGCCCTTTATTTATAGTTGCTCATTCATCACATTCTATCTCGACCGGGTCGAGGGGGTGATTTCCTCTCACGGAGGGGTCTCGACCTCCACGCTTGTTTCGTGTCGGGTATGGATCGGACGAGGTCGAGTTCGTTAGCTGCTGTTGCGGGTGATTGGGGTTGGGGGTCATTACCGCAGTGGTCAAGTGGTCAGATTTTGACCGATACAAATTAGTTATCAATTATACCTTCCGTATATAATAAACTGAAACTCTTATATGTACTGTATTAGTTGAAGATAGATCTTAACTTTTGTCTTTAATCAAGGTCACAAAATATGACAGGTATTTATTTTAAAAAATATTCCAAACTCAACATTCTTTTTCAAATATTTCCATTTTCTCAAATATTACTACTACTTTTAAAATATTCTATTCTTATATCAAATTCAAACGCCATACCTTTCTTCATCTCCACCATTCTCCTCTTCCTCCTATAAAAATAATCCAACACATTATACGCTTTTAATAACCAATTAAAAAGGGGGAAGGAGGGGTAAATTAGTCATTTGACATGGGTTCGCCGGAGTCGACACCAACAGATTTATCAACGAGTCGGAACACGGCGACGACGTCGTCGGCGAGATCGTCGGTGATAGATTCAATAATGGGATGTACGGGGGTAACGATACATAAGGAGGATTTGAGAAAACGGATTACGATGCCGGAGTATTTAAGGGTAGCGATGAGAGAAGCGATTCAGAATAAGGACGTTGATTCCGTGAAGCGGCATTTTGATATGGCTTACGCCGACGGCGCTGAGGTTCCGAAGCCGTGTGAATCGCCGTTGGTTGTGTTTATTAATGCAAAAAGTGGTGGGAGACATGGACCGGAGCTTAAAGCTCGGTTGCAGGATCTCATGGGTGAAGAACAGGTAACCTTTCTGCATTGCGCGCGCGCGTCATATATATATATATGTGTGTGTGTGTGTGTGTTTATGGATTTGACTATTACATGGGGGAAAAGGAAATATTTTGGTGCATTTTTTGAATGTTGAGAAGCAGGTTTTTCTTGTATGTGGGCTACCTTTTTCAATTTATTACGTAGTAGTAGTAGTTTTAACTTTTTAGTAGAACTTTTTATATCCTGGGTATTTATTGCGCAGCTATGTTGGTTGGATTTATATCAGCTATCATGTATAAAAAAGTCATTAATAGTTCAGTATAACCAATGGCAGCTCTACAACTAGCTGTTCAACCGAACCTAGTATTTTTTGATATGGATCATCGATATATATATGTGAAAAACAACAATATTTCAACAAATATTGGATTTTGAACTCTTAATTTAAAAAATATAGTTAGTTTAGTATAAGAACTATAAAAGTTGAACCTATTAAGTTAAAATCTTGGATCGGGTGATTATAACGACATGAGAGAAGGAAAGTTGATAAGAGTAACACTAGCAAATAATCACCCAAAATTTGCAGATTACAGAGCAGAAGGAGTATACTTTTAAGAATTATTGGTTCTAAATCTGTTTATGTTACTAAAATAATTACTTTCCAGCGTCATTGTTTATGATCTCATCAACTAGGACAAACCAGCTTTTGCTGTATTGGTTTATTCAATTTTAGACTTAGAGAAGGATAGGGTTCGATTCTCACAACCTTTATCTTTTCTTTCTAACAAAAGAGGCTTAAAAAATGCACAAAATGCATATGCAGTGAGATTCGGACCAATGACCTCCATTATGCAAATTGGCGCTAATGATCATCAGACCACGTAACCCATCACGTCAAGAGGTTTCATCTGATTTATATTTATCTATTTAGTACACATTGTTTCTATGTGTAAATGTAAAATTTTCCGATGAGGCGGTGTTGCAGACTTAGTCTAACATGCGTCCGCCCCTGTCTTACCCGTGTGACATTGATGCAACAGTATAAACAACAATAACTAAACTTCAATATCAAACAAGTCACAGTCTGCTACATGAATGCTCACTAATCATGTTCCTTCCTTTAAATTCATCTCAGGCCTACGGTATACAAAATAAAAATTAGTCACTATGACCCAATTTATGTGTCATACTTTCCTATTTTGTTTGTTCCAAAAAATATCATGCTTATTTAAAAATAATTTAACTTCAAATATCGTATTTTATCCTTAATGAAATGATTTATAGCAACACAAATGTCTATGGCCTCTTTTAGACCACAAGTTTCAAAAGTCTTCATTTCTTTCTTAGACTATATGCCCTGTCAAACATCGCCACTTGAATTGGGATAGAGGCAGCACTAAAAGTTCTCTATATATTATTACACTTGCATAAAAATCTCTAATAGGGCGAAAAGACTCCTAGAAGGCATAAGACTTAAAATAAATGTACTAACATAAGTTAAAACATATTTCTAACTAATTGGTATTGCATATAGATCTTTTTCTCCCATTATGCTTGATCTTTTGCGAAGACTATATGGATTGCAAGGAATTGTAGGTCTTTCGAAAAAGCTTCCTTTCATGTGATTTTTGGTGTACCTTTTCTAATCTTGTGTGATTGCACATCCGCTTTATCTTTCCTGAGCCGAGGGTCTACAGCCTTTTTGCTTTCTTAAAGGTAGGGGTAAGGTCTGTGTACACACTACCCTCCTCAGACCCCACTGGTGGGATTACACTGGGTTTGCTGTTGTGACCGCACATCCATCTTTGCATCTGCATCTCTGGGAGACCTTAATGTCACAACATTTACTTTTTTATAACGTTGCTGGTCTTATAACCGTTGTAGGAAACTTACCGTTCCCCTTGGTGGGCATCCTTCTGTTGCATAACACCTTAGAAGCACTTCTCTGTTTCAATCATCCAATTTTGATTCTATGTATAACATTTTCATCTATCATTTCATTCTCCTGGACCTGGAATAACAAGCCTAGATATCTGCATGTGACATTGATGCATGTAAGCAAAATGAAAAATCTACTTAATATAGTGGAAAGGATCATTGGCAACATGAGACCTAAAAGAAAACTAGGAGTGATGTTTTTTTATGTCCACTCTGTTCCTCTACTTACCAAGAACATAATCTGTGATTGGACTATGTGCCGCTGGAAGTGAGCGGAATTTCTTACATTTAAGATGTTAGAAATAATACAGGTACTTTTTCCTGAATATTGTTCGTCTATGCTTTGGTTGCTTATTGTCTAAACTTTGAGCTTTGTGGTTTCTGATGGGGCTCTTATGTTCCGATATCCCTTGGGAGGGGGAAAGTAGCTGGTTGTGTTGTAAGGTTGTTCCTACGAAAACATCTAGTTGGATGATTAAATAGTGTAATATCTTTATTAAATAGTCATTATTTCACAAATGGCATTGATTTTCTTTCTTTTGATCTTCTTTCTGTCTTTGCGTTAAACTGTGCCAGGTTTTTGACCTTTCAGCTGTGAAGCCGCATGAATTCGTTCAATATGGATTGAGTTGCCTGGAGAAGTTTGCTGCTCTTGGTGACACCTGTGCAAAAGAGACTCGTGAAAAGATAAGGGTCGTGGTATGCATGCTATGTAACATAATTATGGCCTCTTTTTGCTTCTTAAACACGACATATTCTCCCAGTGCATTCTTTTCTGGCATTTGAGATTAACTGGTGCAGAAAGGACAACGTAATCAAGGAGCTATCTGTGTAATTTTCTGGTTTTGCAGGCAGCAGGAGGTGATGGTACGGTTGGGTGGGTACTTGGCTGCCTTGGAGAGCTCAAGAAACAAGATCGGGAACCAGTTCCACCATCTGGCATAATTCCACTTGGTACAGGAAATGACTTGTCGAGGAGTTTTGGTTGGGTAAGCTCCTATTGCCTATTGGTATCTTTTTTCCAACTTGCTTGATCAGTTCTTTCTTTCTCTTCTTCTGATTAATTTTTCTGAAATTTGTGGGGCTTCTCTTTTCAGGGCGGTTCATTTCCTTTCAACTGGAAGGCAGCCACGAAAAGAATTCTTGACAGGGTTGCCAATGGTCCTATCTGCCGTCTAGATAGGTGAATATTTGAATTTTATCCATAGTTCTTAATAAACCCTTCTCTAATTCCATGGTGTCAATCTCCTAAAATTATAAATGTGATGTGCAATTTGCTTTCAAAAGTATATATATAGTTTAAATTTCACCTTCTATTTTTCCATTATGTTTCTATTTGAAATTTGAAACCTGTTTTTTTTTTTTAAAAAAATCATGATACACCTGAAATGTGAGTAAGGCTCATATTACTTTGTATTATTTTTGGAAAATATTTTAATTTATTTTTCTGTGTGTCAGTAGTAAAATCAATGTGTCAATGAAGATGTTTAGTAAAACAGAACATGAGTTTATATCATTTCATGCAGTTGCAAGTAGTGTTTAGTTGTCATTTTTTCTTTCTTGTCTGCTACCTTAATTATTTGAACATCTGTTCTACTCTTAGCAACTTTATCAAACAGCAGCTATCATTTGCAGCTGGAATCTTGTAATATCAATGCCAGCTGGGGAAGCTTTGGAGACACCTTATTCTTTAAAACCTTCGGAGTGTGCATCTCTTGATCAGGTGACTGATTTATCCATTGTTTTGAAACTTATTCTGGTATCTCGAACGGACATGCATTGGTGGTCTTGGTTCTAATCTGTCATTATCGTCCTAAATAGTATAGTAATCTGGAGTAAAACCTATTCCCTAACTTTTGTTTGTCTCTGGTAATTTCTCACTACATGTTTTTTCCTTCGTAAAGTTTAGGCAAAATACCTTAAACCACCCTTAAACTTGACTCGAATTATAAATATCCTCCCCGAACTATGCCCGGTCTTAATTACCCCCCCAACTTGGCCTTTTGAGAGGCATTACCCCCCTAGACGGTGATGTGGCAAAAAGTGTGGGTGCACTCACCTGCCACATGGATTTTTCTATCTATGTGGCATTTTTTTAAAAAATAAATTTTGTCTTTTACCTTTTTAAGAATATTACTTTTTAGATAATTTTTTTCGAATATAATTTATAATAAAATTTGGATAGACCTACATTATTTAGGCTAGATATTTTTATTTGGCCAAGAATAATAAAGTTTTAGTTAATCTTTTTTTGAATGTGACCTGAAAATAAAGATTTATACAATTGAAATAAATAGTAGGCATCTAAAAAGTTATAAGAAATACATAGTTTGAAATTAACTATTTTTGCTATAATTTTTATATAGCTCTAAATTATGGTGCTCTAAATTTTTTTTTTTTTATTTTTTTTTTTTTACAGATTTTACCTAAAAAAGTAAAAATGCACAGTTGAAATAAATAGTCATTGAAGCAATTGTACACTCTTTTTATTTCTTCTTTTGATGCAATGACTATTTATTTCAACTATGTATTTTTTATAACTTTTTAGATGCCTTGACTATTTATTTCAATTATAAAAATCTTTATTTTCAGGTCAAATTCAGAAAAGATTAACTAAAACTTTATTAGTTTTGGCGAAAAAATATTTAGCCTAAATAATGTAGTTATATCCAAGTTTTATTATAAATTTTATTCGAAAAGAATTATCTAAAAAAGTAATATTTTTAAAAAAGTAAAAAAATATTTTATTTTTTAAAATAATGCCACATAGACAGAAAAATCCCCGTGGTAGTCGAGTGCACCCACACTTTTTGCCACATCAATGTCTAGGGGGGTAATGACTCCCAAAAGGCCAAGTTGAGGGGGGTAATTAAGACTGGACATAGTTCGGGGAGGATACTAACAATTTGAGCCAAGTTTAGGGGTGGTTTAAGGTATTTTGCCTAAAGTTTATTACGTCCGGTCAGATGTATGCTTCTTGTAGCTCGTTATCATATGTTGTTGATCCTTTAGTATGAGCACCATATCCACAGTGCTAAAAGTTGTACTTTGCTTAATCTTCTTCCATGCCAACTGCTCTCAGCTTATTGGCGAAATAGCATGCAGCTGCTGCCTGTCGAATCCAATGACCATCTCACCAACTAGAAAACTGATACTAGAGGACCTACAATCTAAGCATGTGTTTGTTGAGCCATAAAGATCACTCATTGCTATTTGCAGCAGGCTGGATGACTCCAGAAGCATCTACAGTGCATGTCTTTTCCCCAGTTGACAGAATGGGAGTTTGTCAATGAGTCATTCCTAGCCACTTTTGGTCATCGGTGTGCCAAACTACCAACTTCATGGTTAATATACTACTCGGGGCCCAGAAGTGCCTTGTGAGATTTGCAATTTGGCATAGCCAATTCACAGTTTAAAGAAATCAATTTGCTGTAGATTTGTTAATATATATTTATGCTTCTCCAAATGAAAGTCATTTATTGTTTGTTCGGTGCAATTTCATAGGGTCCTAAGGAAATCAATGCATGGAGACTTGTTAATATATACTTATGTTCTCTTGATTAAAGTCATTCATTGTTCAAACAGTGCTATTTAATTGGTCCTAGTAAATTAGTTATGCTTCAAGGATATGGTTACTAAACGTTTCTTGGGAATTTAGCATCTAAGTATCATTTGGATGGTTTTCATTCTAAATGTAATAGTACAGCAATTCCTATATACTTTTGCTTATGTGATTAGTGTTTTGGTACAGTTAGATGCTCAACTAGAACGAGCATCTCCATATATTGGTTTGGTACATGCATCTTCTTTTTTTTCTGTCAACTTGCAAGTTGCAAGGTATCATATGTTTGTTTGTTTCATTCCTTGTTTTGATTGAATCCAATGCCAAAGGTTCATTCTGTCATTGAACTGCCTTAAGGATAAATTTCCATCTTTTAAAAAAAAAATTTACTTTAAACTGAGTCATGATGAACATATTTAATTTTCTAGCTGTTTCTACTAATTCATCTACGATGTTGGTTGTGCAGGAATTGGAAGTTGATGGGCAATTAGCAGAGAAGTCGTCCTACTATCAAGGAGTATTTTACAATTACTTTAGCATAGGTGTGCAACAGTAACTTGGTCTAACTAGAGCATCAAAGTACTTTCAGTACCATGATTTATTACTTTATTTACATTTATTTGCTGCTATCTGGCAAGACATGTGACTGGTCTATATAGATCAGTGTCTTTGATTTTATTAGAAAAATATAAAATTCTTTTAGATTTGTATGAATACTAGAAAATCCACAATCAATTCTGGCAAAACCACTTCTTTACATGTATCTTGTTATCTATGTTGATTAAATCTTATAGCTTAAGCTGATGTTACTATTCTTAGTTGGCACTTGGCAGCGCCTCTACAAATACATATACTCCCTCCACCAGCACTTGGTCTTCCAGCATCAATATTTGGAGTTGCTAAAAACCAGCAAAAAATAGTTTCTATCACCTCCATTGTACCACCATTGTACCACCACTTTTGCTAGTTTTGAGAACAACAGTTTTTATTTGGAGTTATTGAAACTATAATTACTGCTGCTACTAAAGTGATAGGGCCAGATGCTAGATAAGTTGGCACTCTTTCCTATACATCCCAAAAATATGTATACAGGGAAATGATGCCAAACCACTTGGGATAGGGGAAAAATTATTTTAACCACCAAAAAATGGCTCTTGGTGTCTAACACCAACTTACCCTGCCTTGAGAAGAAAAGACGTTGTTTAGACAAGGTAATAAAATCAAAGTTATCAACAAAGAAAATTGCCTGTTTGCTTACTCAGTGACCAGTGTCATACTTCTACTTTTATTTTTGTTTAACAATATGTGATAAACAAGCAGCTGTGACAATTTGTCTTTACCACTAATATTGCAGGAATGGACGCGCAAGTTGCCTATGGTTTTCACCATCTACGCAATGAAAAGCCATACCTTGCTCAAGGTCCTCTTTCTAACAAGGTTGATGCTCTCGTTCTTGATCATAAACTTGATCATGCTTTTGTAATTTTTAGTTTCTCGATCTTTTATTTTCTTAAATTCAACTTGATAAAGCATATGTACTTCTCAAAATGAAGAAATGTGATGCCAGCAAAACCTCTAACAAGGAAAGGGACGTATGTCTGAAGTGAAGCAAACTTCAGTCCCAGATGTGTAACATTTGGTGAACACTAAAAGGGTCTCTGCACTAACAGAATAAAGTTTCTCTAAAGACACATAAAACTTTGCAAGCCATATGTTGATTGAACTATGATTCAAGTAATAGGATCTCAACTCTTTCCACTTAAATCTAGGCGATCAATTTGCACAAGATGGTTTTCTGATGTGTAGTCTAGAAATTTGGAAAAAGACCAAAGTTTCAGTAACACATACCTGTCCTGACACATGTTTAATTATGCTTTTTAAATGGAACAATGCATTTAATTTGGCATTCTGTGGAACCACCAAGAAAGTATTTGTATTGCATTTTTCCTCTAGGAGCTTTGCTTCCAGGTTATTTTGTTTTTAGTCTTTTCATTTTATTTTGTAAGAGAATTATACAAATATTTGAATATCGCAACTGGATATTCTATCATTCACTCAAGCATCGAGTATGTTTTATTTTTGAAATTTTATAGCTCATCAGTTCCTGAAAACATCTAGGATATCTAATTGAAGATAGAGCTTAGAGAAATACTTTTCTGTTTTATTTCCCACTAATGGTTCTTATGAAGTACTATGTAACTAGCATGGATGATTGTCTTGATTTTCTTTTGTGTTCTTTTTTTTGTCTTTAAGGAATTGATTGTGGCTTTGTTAATGGAGAGACTCACCAGAATACCTATTAACTCAAGAATCTTACATGTTTAGAAATTGAAGCTTCTCCTGTTGAAGGAAGACCAGTGAAAAGTTTGATCTCTCATTTTTTAAGATCAGTGCTCAGTTTCTTCTGCTTGGGTTACTTTTCATTGGAGATTTCAAATTCTTTTTCTCTTGAAAGATTTTATGGATTTTGTGTAACTACTACTGAAAATTACATAATATATCCTATGATAGGGTTCTGAACTTTGTAGTATGTGATAATCTAGCGAAAGCTATGTAAGACTCTTGTTCTATGCATATGATGGCTAGCAGTTTTATAGTCAGTATTGCTTGTCAGATGATTTTGTTGCTCTTACTGCAGCATAAGTGTTGCCATCCCTTGATGTTTTATAGCCACTAGTTGTCTTTTAAACTTCTGTTATAAAGGCTTATACAAATATGAAGTGCATACTAATTGATGTTTTAACTTTTCATAAGTACAGTATATTTAATTTCATGGAGTACATGGTTTAGATTCTAATAAGAATATTTACTGCAGTTGATTTACTCAGGATATAGTTGCAAGCAAGGCTGGTTCTTTGCACCTTG
Organism: Nicotiana glauca; assembly: GCA_026770625.1. NCBI lineage: Eukaryota > Viridiplantae > Streptophyta > Magnoliopsida > Solanales > Solanaceae > Nicotiana > Nicotiana glauca. Next base: position 48,062 of record MU767617.1, on the reverse strand, counting down.
TAGCAGCGATCCCGGCTTAAGGTTAAACTGTCTCACTCAATTATCCAGTCATATCCCGGATGCCATAACTGTTTCTTTTTGCCTTGTATTCCGACATGCATAATCATACAATTTGCTTCCTCTTGTCTAGTTCATCATTGATTGGGGTCAGAACAAATTAGAGATATAAACCATTTTTTTAATCTATCAGTAAGGGCCCTGCTTGGTGACATTTCCTAGCTTTAAAAAATATCTTTCTTTTTGCATTTCAGATCAAAAGCGTTGCTTGTCATGCTTGCCTATCATAATTTACATACATATTCTTATATTCTTAGGCATGAAAGGTAGCAAGTGCGGACTGGTCTGGTAGGATATTACCATAAGAGATCAAATCTCAAGACCACAAATGTCCTGGTAGATTGGTTTATCACGTGTTGTTTGCTCCTTATTTGTAGTATTTTTAAAGCTAACAGTTCTTCGTGCCAAAGTCATGCACAAGAAATCCGCATCCATGTACTTTGTCTAACAACTCAACAAAATGTAGTTTCTCTTGAAGATTTGCGTCTTTAATTAAATATAGAGCTAGTTGTCTTGCATTATACTTGATTAGAAATTTAACTCTCACTTGAATTACTTGCTCCATGTCAATACTGTTGTAGATAGCTATATTATAAGCGGTACTTTGTATATGATGTATGCCTTATTCCTCTTTTTTCGATACACAATGGCTTTAGATATGGCGTCTTATCTTCCAAGCTTTCTTGGGAACAATTCTACTGGCTTTTGGTGTTGTGGGATTAGCTCATTTAAGAAATGTTTTTTAGAAAGATCTTTTTTCCCGCTTGTTATTTTTTGCTGCTTCCATTTTAAAGCATATATTGGTTCTTTAATTTAAGTTTGCTGAAGCATATATCTGATATCCTGAAGAATTTTTTTGGATGCAGGGGATTAAATAACATTCTGCGGTTATATGTCAAGAAGGTCAATAGCTCAAAGTGGGAGCAAGTTCCTATCCCTTCAAGGTTGACATTCATCTGTTAGAGCAATGTACTAAAATATCCATCGCATGATGTAGTATCTCTTGGATTCCTTACTTTATCACGGAATATTTTGACAAATATAGTCATCGTTTTTTCTTTTTGATCACCCTGGTTTCCGGGCCAGCTCGCGCACCTCAACTAATTCCACGAGGTACCTGCTATCTCCTACTAATACAGATACCAAGTAACTCTGTCCACCAATGGACAGATAGGAGGAAATCAACTAGTGGTTTTGCCTCCAATGGAATTTCAACCTGATACCGTGGTTCTCACCCACTTTGTTGAACGCTAGGCTACACCTTTGGGTTCTACGAAATACGAATATAGTTATCATACTGAAACATCTTGCTGATGATAGTGCTTCTTATGAGTTGTTACATGTTGCGAAGTTTTATGGTTATACATGCCTTTTACTTGACCTTACATGACTTCATGTTGCAGCGTTCGGTCTATAGTCACTTTGAATCTTCCCAGCTATGGCAGTGGAAGGAATCCATGGGGGAATTTGAAGCCAGAGTATTTGGAGAAGGTATTTTTTTTATATTAGACACAGCGAATGGTGACTTTGCTACTAATAGTGATGCACCTCCATTTTGCATTTGTCCTTTTACTTTTAGGACTATGTCTGTAGAGGGCTGTAAGAACCTCAATTGGCTTAAGTCAGAAACCTGGTAGACAAGTAGACATGTTTGGGCACCTGTGATCATGATTAAGCAGAATATGTAGATGTTTCTTTATATTGGATACTGGATAGTGAACTTTACAGCTTCTTTAAGAAACACTTAAGTTAGTCTTTGCTATACCAATGATCTTAGGACTTTCGTCTGAAAATTCATATAGAACAAGTTGACATTTCCTTTCATTTTATCAAGCATCTTTGTTTTTAGCGGCTTCTGCTTAAAGTACTGAATATGATATAGTTGCATACTTAAAAAAAACAATTGAGCTGTGTCTTTTAGGTACTGAATTTTCTAAATTTCCATGCTAAGGAAATTGAGCTCAATGAGAGCCGAAGTCCTCAAGTGCTAATTTTGAAATAAGCGAAGGCATTATCTGCTGCAACATTTTTTGGACAATAATATTGATTTCTTTTCACTTGCTTTTGAAATTTCAGAGGGGTTTTGTTGAAGCCCACGCAGATGATGGATATATTGAAATATTTGGCCTGAAACATGGATGGCATGCTTCTATGGTTATGGTCGAACTCATCTCCGCCAAACATATTGCCCAGGTATCACAATGCAGTCAATTTGGATATCCTCTACTTGCTGGAAACTGTTCTCTATTTTGTGGAATCATCACATGCATTCCTTTGTTTAATATCCTATATAATGCTGAATGAAGTTGGGGGAGTGCTCATTTTTCTTCTCTTCTTGTGTTACTGTCCTCCATTTTGCTTCTTATGAAACAAAAGTCTTTTTTCCGTTCCTTCTTCATTCTTGCACAAGCATATCCCCTTGCGCGTGCGACACGCACACACACTCTCTCTCTCTCTCAAGCAGAGAGAATATCATAACTCATATTCATGTTTTCATCAGTTCAGACACCTGTATTGTTACCATAACTACGGCTGGTTGGAGTTGTTTGACATTATTGATTTAGGTTTAATCAAAAATATTTGTTTCTATTCACTAGGCTTCCGCAATTAGGTTTGAATTGAGAGGTGGCGAATGGAAAGAAGCGTATATGCAGATGGATGGTGAACCATGGAAACAACCTATGAGCAAGGAATTTTCAACCTTTATTGAAATCAAGAGAGTACCCTTTCAGTCTGTTATGATCCACGGGGAGTAGCATTACACAATTATTTGTTTTTTCCCTCTTTTATTTTCTTGTTGTAGATAGTTTCTGTAGTTTCTCTCCGTAAATTCATGTAATATATTTTTTTTAGCTCCCAGAGCTTCTGATCTAACCAATATATACTCCCTATGTTGTGCGGATTCTCCAAAATGATGTTGCACCTATTCGGATCCTTCAAAAATGCACTACTTTTGGAGGGTCCGACACGCACGCGAAGGCATTTTGGAGATTTCGAGTAACATAGTATAGTCCTAAGGTCAGGCAATTGTATCAAATCTGGGCTCTGTAATTCATGAGGTATTTACCTAACATGTTAACATTGTAAGGTTTATTCATGATTTGGTTTTGTGAGAAATAGTTGAAAATAGAGGCAGCTTGAAGGTTTCCATGTTTAGTTGAATCATATATATATATATATATATATATATATATATATATTTGAGTTTTTTATTGAAAAAAGTGACTTGGCACCTCTCTTGGGCTAAGAATCACATTTATCTTTTTGAGTTTTTTACATCGTCGGTGACTTATTAAATAATATTTAAATAAAGAACATTACTTTTGTTTTATTCCAAAAAGAACACATTTATTTACAACTACAGCACTTTTTCAAAATCACGTACGTTTAGACTTTAGTAGTCTTCAAAATTTTAAGCCCAGTCCACAATTTAAGGAATTAATTTTGAAACATATTAATTTATCCATATTTCTCTCACATTATTAATCTATACTTACCATTTTTGTGAAAGTTCCCGCTATTAGAATCTCCTTTTTCATTATTATATTAAACATAGTCTAAATAAATTCACATTTTATTACATGTTAGAAAGTGTATATATACATATGTGATAAATTTGTTACAATGTATAGTTGAATATGCATATATATATATATATATATACACACACATACATACATATGTAAAGAGTATATTATGTATATTTGCCTATACTGAATTCGTTTTATGTCTATGCATATACATCACGTACAAATATAAATATTCAATATTTGTATTATGTATATTTAATGTATAATTATATATATTTGATGAGATCAATATATAGTTTAAGTATATTTGACATGTGAAATATATACTACGTATATGTGATATATTATAAATTTATATTTGATGTAAATTATGTAGAAACAATAACATAACATAGAAGTGTACAGATATACTATTAGAATACTGAAACAAACACATTTACTATGAAAACAACTTTAAGTTTACAGATTCATAAAATACTTATTATATTTTACTAATCTAATTATATTCTTATTACTATATACGAAAATAACAACTAGAAAATTAAAATAAGTGCTACTTTCCTTTGGAGGATTAATACATATATGCTTTTTGGTTGTGACATTAAAGTAGAAGAGAGATGTGTGTTGAAGGTAATTAATTCGGCAAGGACTGTAATTAATTAGGTGCTAGTTTGTTAATTATTAATTTCTGCTAGGATTCTGAAAATTTTTCTTGAATATTGGTTAATTATGTTTTTTCCCCTATCTTTTTTTCTCCTTGTTTTGCTTCTTCTCTCTCATTATTTTCTTTCAAATTCAAATTATATTAGAAAGCCCAAAAGTTTGTATTAAGAAATTAAATAATGAGTAATTAGAAACGGCTTCTTAATTCTATTATCTCCCCAAAGATTAATGCTGCAATCACCTCTTTTGACTTTGTGGACTTTAGCAATTTGCTTGTTCAAGATTACTGTGTTAGATCCTTTTCACATTCACAATTGTGCTCATGTATTTCATTTCAAATAAAGTATTTGTTGCTTTCTTTTCTTACTTACCATGGTACAATAATCTATTTTCACGTTTAGTAACTAGAGCCTGGAATATGGTTTAAGTTTTACAAAAAATGTTGTCATGTACTTTAAATTTACTATTGTTCTATTTTAGAACTGATTTTTTCTTTTATTCAGTGATATGAAATGTTAATATATTATTGTTATATGTGGCATTAAATTTCTAAATTCAGAAAGCAATCGATGAGAAGAATTTTGTTAAACTTATCTTCAAATTAAGTACTATTGTTAATGTTATAAGTTAAATTGGCCGAGAAAAATATTGAGTACCAATATTCTTGAGACTTCAACTGTTTCACATAAAGATACCTTGTGATAATTTTTCAAAAAATTTGAATTAGTATAATATTAGAAAAATACACAAATATTATATACCAAAAACAAAAAATATGAAACACAAGTTTTTGACTGCCAGTTGGCAGACATAAATGTTTTACATATCTCTAAGTACAGAAGAAGTAGAGAACGAAGATATCATAAAAATAAAAATAAAATTTGAATTTGAACATTAGAAATAGATTAGTTCATAAATTTGATACGATTTTTCATGACTGCGCGAAGCGCGGACATATTGAATAACAATATGTTAAATGTACGTAGAATTGTTCTTTTAAATTTCTACCTCTTGAATAAATTAGTAATGTGTTTTACCCGTTAATCCCAATCTATGCTGTTATAATTTGTTTCACATTCAAAATTACTCGGCGTCTTACCTTTTTACCTAGATCAAGTATTTCTACTTCAAGTTATACTTAGATCAAGTATTTTTGCTGCAAGTTATTTATTTTCGAAAAAATTACAAGAAAATACACATCCCCCAATAAAAAATGGTCAATGTTTTTAAGTTTTACCCGACCTAGTCCATATTGTACATATTTTGAAAGCACTAGCAAATTCAAAATATGTGTTCTTACAATCAATGCTTCTAAAAGTTATGAAGTTAAATCTGTGTTCTTACAACCATTGCTTTCACTCTCGCTTCTTCTCACATCTTTTACATATGCTTCAAGGGACCGTGTACTTTCTGCTTCTCCTCTTGTGTCACCGGGTTACAATGTAAGAAAATTGAAGAGTAGATTGAAGACCATTCAAAGCTTTGCTTTCGAAAATGCTTTTTTTTTTTAATTTTTAGTTGTTTGGATTAGGTGTTGTTCCAATTGATTGAAAATATCAAAAGGAGTTCAAAATTTAAATTTGAAGTGATTTGGAATAGATTTGAGTTAAATTTCACAAAAGACGCAAGGAAGAAGACGAAGTCAGTTTTTTGTATAACTATGTATAATCTTGTATAATAGTGTATATGAGTGTAGAAACACACTTTTATACACTATTATACACTTTTATACACCCTTATACAAGCGTCCATAGACGAACTTCTTGCACGATTTTCAATTGCAATTCTTGTTCAAAACCAGTCCAAATCTCCGTTAAATGACTTTAAATTTTACATACAACCTCCTTTTACTATATCTAACAAGTCTAAATAACATCCACTCCAAATTTCTCATAACATCAAATTCGACATTAAACCCACATATTTAAGCTTGTTAAAAATTTAATTTCACCACCCAAATGAATTTGGTTTGTTGAACTACTATTTGAGTCATAGCTGCTGATTCGAAAATTTACTTAAAAGCTTGAGGAATCTTTTTTAAAAATTAAATAATAATTTTGAGAATCTATTGAAGTTGGATATTGAATCGTAGCCTATTATTTTTGGGCTAGTTGGTTGTAAATTAAAATATAAACTACAAAATTAAAAAGTGGGGAACCCAGTTGTTCTAATGTGAAAATTTTTCTTTATTTTCATTATAAAATAGATTCTAGCTTGCCAAACTTTGCATAATAATATTAAGGGATAGCCACTTTTCAGTCATTTACGGAAAAATAACCATTATCATGGAATTTCAAATTTCATAATTAAAACTCCAGGATAAATAGATAATGTCATGAAGTTAGGTAATTTTTGATGACCAACAAAATTTTAGGTGATTCGAGTCTAGTTCCTGAATGCATACAGATGGTGTGGGCTATAGTACATGTAAAAATCTAGGAATGATGCGGAATTTCATTTTCACGACAATAAAAATTTAAAACACGAGGAACGGCCATGACGCAACGATGACAATTGTTCTTTAGGACGTTTTTGATGGACCGATACATTTTAAGTGATTTGGGTCCGGTCATCCGGATGCATGCAGATGGCGTGGGCTAGCACAAGAAAATCTGAGAATGGTGCAGAATTCCTGTTTTATGATCCTAACACGTCAAAAAATAAGGAACGATCACGGAGAAGCGATGACTATTGTTCCTTAGGTTGTTTTTGATAGGATGGTAAAATTTTAGGCACTTTAGGGTCCGGTCGCCCGGATGCATGCAGATGGTGTGGGCTAGCAAACAAAATTTGGGAATGATGAGGAATTCTTATTTTATAGCCTTAAAATGCCAAAAAACGAGGAATGGTAATGGCGAAGCGATAACTATTATTCCTTAGATCATTTTTGATGGGCCGAAAAAATTTTATGCGATTCTAGTCCAGTCGCCCGGATGCATGCAGATGGTGTACGTTATAGTAGACGAAAATTTGGGAATGGTGCGGAATTCCTTTTTTATGGCCCTACAATGCCAAAAAATGAGGAATGATCATGGTGAAATAATTATTCCTTAGGTCGTTTATGATGGTCCGACCAAATTTAGGCAATTCGGGTCCAGTCACCGGATAAATGCACATGGGTGGGCAATCACACCCAGAAATCTAGGAATGGTACGAAATTCCTACTTTATGGTCCTTAAACGCCAAAAAATGAAGAACAGTCATAGCAAAACAATGAAGTTACTTATGTTATTTTTGATAGGCAGCCAAAATTTTAGGCGATTCGGGTCGGGTCGTTCGGATGCATGTAGATGACATGGGCTATAGCACATGAAAATCTAGGAATGATGCGGAATTTCTGTTTTATAGAATTAAAATGCCAAAAAATGAGGAACAGTCATCTCGAAGTGATGACTATTGTTCCTTAGGTCATTTTTAATGGACCGATAAAATTTTGGGCTATTGGGGTCCGATCGCCCGGATGCATGCAGTTGGCGTGGGATATAGCACACGAAAATTTGGGAATGATGCGGAATTACTATTTTATGGCCCTTAAACGCTAAAAAATGAGGAACAATCATCGATAAACAGTGTCTATTATTCCTTAGGTCATTTTTGATGGGCCGGTAAAATTTCAGGCGATTCGGGTCCCATCGCTTGAATATATGTATATGGCGTAGGCTATAACATGTGAAAATATAGGAATAGTGAGGAATCTTGTTTATGGGCCTAAAATGCCAAAACGCGAGGAACAATGATGACAAACGATGACTATTGTTTCTTAGATTATTTTTAATGGGCCGAAATTTTTTTATGTGGTGCGGATCCGACCTTCCGGATGCATACAGATGGTGTTGGGTATATCATAAAAAAATTTGGGAATGATGCGAATTCCTGTTTTATGGCCTTAAAACGCCAAAAATGACGAACAATCATGGAGAAGCGGATGCATATTGTTTTTAGGTCGTTTTTGATGTGCTAGAAATTTTTTAAGTGATTCGGGTCCGGTCAGCGGATGCATGCAGATGTTGCGGGCTATAGCACATAAAAATCTGGGAATTGTGCGAAATTTCTATTTTATGGCAATTAAATATCAAAAAAATAAGGAACAATCATGGCGAAGCGATGGCTATTGTTTCTTAGTTCATTTTTGATGAATTTGAAATTTTAGAATATTGAGGTTTGGTCGCCCGGGTGCATGCAAATGGCGTGGGCTATGGCACCCAAAATCTAGGAATGGTGTGAAATTCCTATTTTACGGCCATAACATGCCAAAAAACGAGGAACATTCATGGAGAAGAGATGTTTATTGTCCCTCAAGTCGCTTTGATGAGCCATCAAAATTTTTGCCGATTCGGGTCCGGTCGCCCGCATCCATACATATGGCGTGGTCTATGGCTCACGAAAATCTAGGAATAATGCCGAATTCTGATTTTATTGTCCTAAAATGCAGAAAAACAAGGAACGGTCATAGCGAAGCAATGACATTTGTTGCTTAGGTTGTTTTGTATAGGCCGATAACATTTTAGGGGATTCAGGTCCTGTTGTCCGGATGCATGCAAATGTCGGGGGTTATAGCGCATGAAAATCTGGGACAACAACAATAACAACCCAGTAAAATACTACTAATGGGGTCTGGGGAGGGTAGTGTGTATGCAGACCTTACCCCTACCCCGAAGGAGTAGAGAGGCTGTTTTCGAAAGACCCTCGGCTCAAGAAAACAGAAAGACAAAAGACAGAAAGGGAGACAATATTATTATCACCACATAAATCATAGGAAAAATAGGAATAACATTAAATTCATAAGAAAGATGCAAGGCAAAAGCGATAGGTAGTAAATATGTCATGCATTGAAAAGCGTAATAGTAATACACAATATTGCCGATAGCTATCTTAGACGAAAATCCTACCAGGCTAGTCTCATAGAGGTACGAAGTAAGGCAGACTCAACTACCTCCTAACCTACAACCCTAATACTCGACCTCCACATTTTCCTATCAAGTGTCATATCCTCGGAAATCTGAAGCCTCGCCATATCCTGCCTGATAACCTCTCCCCAATACTGCCTGAAAATCTGGGAATGGTGCAAAATTTATATTTTATGACCCTAAAATGCCAAAAAATAAAAAACAGTCATGGAAAAACGATGACTATTATTCTTTAGGTCGTTTTTGATGGGCCGATAAAATTTTAGGAGATTCGAGTCCGGTCGTCCGGATGCATGCAAATGGCGTGGTCTATAGCATGAGACAACAACAACAACAACAACAACATCCCAGTATAATCCCACAAATGGGGTCTGGGGAGGGTAATATGTATAGAGACCTTACCCCTACCCCGAAAGGCAGAGAGGCCATTTTCAGGAGACCCTCAGCTCAAGAAAGGTATTGAATTCCTATTTTATGGATGTAAAATGCCAAAAATCGAGGAACGGTCATGGCGAAGCGATGCCTATTGTTCCTAAGATAAGTTTTAATGGGTAGGCAAAATTTAGGCAATTCGGGTTCGCTAGCCCAGATAGATGTAAATGACGTGGGTAGCACACGAAAATCTTGGATTGGTGTAGAATTCTATTTTATGTCCCTAAAATGCCAAAAATTGAGGAACGGTCATGGCATAGCAATGATTGTTATTCCTTAGGTAATTTTTGATGGATCAAAATTATTTTAGGTTATTCGGGTCCGGCCGCCTGGATGCATGCAAATGGCATGGGCTATATCGCATGAAAATATGAGAATCATACGGAATTCATGTTTTATGGCCCTAAAATGCTAAAAATCAGGAACGGTCATGACGAAGTAATGACTATTGTTCCATAGGTCAATTTTGGTAAGCAAGCAAAATTTTAGTCGATTCAGGTCCAGTTGCCCGGATGTATGGAGATGGCGGGAGTTATAGCATACAAAAATATGAAAATGGTGCGGAATTCAGTTTTCATGAACCTAAAACGCCAAAAAATGAGAAACCATTATGGCAAAGAAATAATTATTGTTCCTTTGGTCATTTTTTATGGGCCGATAAAATTTTAGTCGATTCGGGTCCAGTCATCTAGATGCATACAGATGGCATGGGTTATAGCACACAAAAATCTAGGAATGGTGCAAAATTCCTATTTTATGGCCTTAAAAAGCCAAAAAACTATGAACACTGATGGCGAATAGATGATTATTATTCCTTACGTCATTTTTGATGGGTTACCAAAATTTAAGGCTATTCGGGTCTGAATGCCCGAATGCATGCAGATGACATAGGCTATAGCACAAAAAATCTGAGAATGGTGCGGAATTCCTATTTTATGCCTCTAAAATGCTAAAAAAGAGGAACGATTATGAAAAAGTATTGACTAGTGTTCATTAGGTCGTCTTTGATGGGCTGACAAAATTTTAGGCAATTTGGGTCAGATCGCCCAGTTGCATGCAGATGGCGAAGCACAGGAAAATCAAGGAATGATGCGGAATTCCTGTTTTATGGCTCTAAAATGCCAAAAACGAGGAACGCTCATAGAGAAGCAATAACTATTGTTCCTTAAATCATTTTTGATGGACCGGTAAAATTCTAGGGGATTCAGATCTGGTCACCCGTATGCTTGTAGATGGCGTGGGCTATATCCCATGAAAATCTAAAAATCATTCTGAATTCCTGTTTTATGGCCCTCAAACACCAAAAAATGAGGAACATTCATAGCGAAATGATGACTTTTGATCATTAGGTCATTTTTGATAGGCAAACAAAATTTTAGGCGATTCGGGTTAGGTCGCCTAGATGGATGTGGATGATGTGGGTTATAGTATACGAATCTGGGAATGGTGTAGAATTTCTATTTTATGACCTTAAAATGCCAAAAAATGAGGAATGGTCATGGCAAAAAAATAAATGTTATTCCTTAGGTAGTTTTTGATGGCCGGCAAAATTTTAGGCGATTCGGGTTAGCTCGCTCGGATGTATGCAGATGACGTGGGTTATAACACACGAAAATGGGATGGTGTAGAATTCCTGTTTTATAGCCCTAAAGTGCCACAAAACGTGAAACGGTCATGGTAAACTGATAACTATTGTTCCTTAAGTTGGTTTTATTTGGATCTGATCGCAGATGCATGCATATAGCGTGAAGCTATTGCACAAGAAAATATGGAAATAGTGCGGAATTCCTATTTTATGACCCTAAAACGCCAATAAATGAGGAACGGTTTCGGAAAAGCAATAACTATTGTTTCTTAGGTTGTTTTAAATGGTCGACAAAACTTAAGTCGATTCGACCCTATAGCCCAAATGCATGCAGATGGCATGAGCTATAGCACATGAAAATCTGAGAATGGTGCGGAATTCCTATTTTATAGCCCTAAAACGCCAAAAAACAAGGAATGATCATGACGAAGTGATGACTATTGTTCCTTAGGTCATTTTTGATGGTTCAATTTTTTTAGGCGATTTAAGTTAATAGATGTAAATGACGGGAGGTATACCAAACGAAAATCTAGGAATGGTAGTAGAATTCCTATTTTACAGACCTAAAATGCTAAAAAAAATGAGGAACGGTCACGGTGAAGCAATGACTGTTATTCCTTAGGTAATTTTTGATGGGCTGACATAATTATAGGTGATTCGGGTCCGGTACCCGGATGTATGCAGATGACGTGGGCTATAGCACACGAAAATAGGGAAATGGTGCGGAATTCCTATTTTATGGCTCTAAAACGCCACAAAATGAGGAAAAGTCATGGCCAAGCAATGATTATTGTTCCTAAGGTTGTTTTTGGCGGATAGACAAAATTTTAAGCAATTTGGATCGGGTCGCGCGTATGCATGCAAATGGCGTGAGCTGTAGCATATGAAAATGTGGAAATGGTGCAGAATTCCTGTTTTATGGCCCTAAAATACGAATAAATGTTGAATGATTATGGAAAAACAATACCTATTGTTTCTTAGGTCATTTTTATTTCATGCAAAATTTTAAGCGATTTGGGTCCGATCGCCTAGATTCATGCAGATGGCATGGGCTGTAGCACACGAAAATCTGAAAATCCGGGGGAATTCCTGTTTATGGCCCTATAACGACAAAAGCCGAGGAACGATCATGGAAAATTGATGACTATTGTTCTTTAGGTCATTTTTATAGGCCACCTAAATTTTAGGCAATTCGCGTTCGGTCTCCTGAATGCATGCAGATGGCGGGGGCTATAACACACAAAAATCTAAGAATAGTGCGAAATTTTTGTTTTACGACCCTTAAATGTCAAAAAATAAGGAACGATCATGGCGAAGTGATTACTATTGTTCCTTAGGTCTATTTTAATTGGCCTGCAAAATTTTAGTCGATTTGGGTCCAGTTGTCCTGATGCATGTAGATAGTGTGGGCTATAGAACACAAAAAACTTGAAATAGTGCAGAATTTCTATTTTATGGCTTCATAACGCTAGAAGGAGGCACAGTTATGGAAAACTATGACTATTGTTCCTTACGTCATTTTTGATGGGCCAACAAAAATTTAGGCGATTTAGTTCTAATGCCTGGAGGCATTCAGTTGATGTGGGCTATAACACACAAAAATCTTGGAATGGTGCGGAATTCCTATTTTATGACCCTAATACGGCAAAAAATAAGGAACGATCATGGAAAAGTGATGGCTATTGTTCCTTAAGTCGTTTTTGATAGGCCGACAAAATTTAGGCAACTCGGTCCGATCGCCCGGTTATATGTAGATAGCTTGGGCTATAACACACAAAAATATGAGAATGATGTGAAATTTCAATTTTATGGCGCTAAAAAGTTAAAAACTAGGAACAATCATGTCAAAATGATGACTATTGTTCCATATATCATTTTTATGGGATGACACAATTTAAGGCGATTCAGGTTAGGTCTCTGATGCATGCAGATGGCGTGAGGTATAGCATACGAAAATCTAAGAATCAGACGGAGTTCTTATTTTATGGCCCTAAAATGCCAAAAAAGAGGAATGGTCATGGCGAGGCGATGACTAATCTTCCATGGTCGGTTTTTAGTGGCTAGCAAAATTTTAGGCGATTCGAGTCCAGGTGATAAAACCCATGCAGATGGCATGTGCTATAGCACATGAAAATCTGGGAATCGGATAGAATTTTAGTTTTCTAGCCCTAAAATGCCAAAAACTGAGGAACGATCATGGCGAGGCGATGTCTATTCTTACTTAGGTCATTTGTGATGGGTCAATAAGATTTTAGGTGATTCGTGTTTGGATGCTTGGACCCATACAGTTGGCATGACCTATAGCATATGAAACTCTAGGAATCAGGCACAATTCTAGTTCTATGGCTCTAAAGCTTTAAAAAAATGAGGAACAAACATGGCGTGGCAAAGACAAATGTTCCTCAGGCCATTTTAGATTGGCCGAATTTTTTTAGGCGACTAGGGTCAGAGCGCTCGAGTCCATGTAGATGACGTGGGATAAGACACAAAAATCTGAGAATCTGGCAGAATTCAAGTTTTATGACCCTAAAATGCCAAAAAATAAGGAACGGTCATTGAGAGGTGATGACTAATATTACTTAGGTTGTTTTTTATTGGATGGCAAAATTTTAGGCAATTCGAGTCCATGCGTCTGGATCCATTAAGATGGCGTGGACTATACTACACGAAAATTTAGGAATCTGGAAAAATTCCATTTTTATGGTCCGAAAATACCCAAAAACAAGGAGCGATCTTGGTGAGGCAATGACTAATGTTCCTTAGATCGTTTTTGATAGGCCAAATTTTTTTAGGCAATTCTGGTCTAGATGGACGGATCCATGTATATGGCGCGAGCTATAGCATACGAAAATCTAAAAATCGTATAGAATTCTAGTTATAAGGCCCTGAAACACTAAAACACGAGGAATAGTCATGGCGAGGGGTGACTTATATTCCTTAGGTCATTTTTGATGGCCAGTAAAATAATAGGCTATACCGACCCGGCCGATCGTTTTGAGAGTTGTAGCCCCATTCTCACATTTATAGCTCATTTTATGCTTGATAGTTGCTATGTGAATTGCCAGGGTAGTGGTTCAATTTTGGTTAGGTTTCGGAATGACTTGAGACATTTAGTCTTAAGGCTGGAAGATTAAGTAAAAAAGGTTGACTGGATGTTGACTTGTGTGTAAACGACTTCAGAATGGAATTTTAATGTTTCCGATGGCTCCGCAAGGTTATTTTGAACTTAGGAGTGTGTCCGGATAGCAATTTGCAGGTCCGTAGTTGAATTAGGCTTGAAGTGGAAAAAGTTGGAAAATTTGAAGCTTTGAAAATTTAGAAGTTTGACCGACAGTTGACTTTGTAGTTACTGTGCTCAGATTGGGATTCTGAGAGTTGGAGCAGGTCCGTTATGTCATTTATGACTTGTGTGCAAAATTTGAAATTAAACAGACTTGATTTGATAGGTTTCAGTGTCAAATGTAGAAATTGGAAGTTCATAAGTTCATTAGGCTTGAATCCATACGTGATTGGTGCTTTTAGCATTGTTTGATGTGATTTGACGATTCGAGTGAGTTTGTATGATGTTTTAGACTTGTTGTATGTTTGGTTGAGGTCCCGGGGCCTCGGGTGAATTTCAGATTGTTACCGGAATGGAATTCGACTTAGTATTATGATTGAAGTTTTCTGGTGTCCGTATCTGGTTTCCTTGTACGCGATCGCGTGGTAAGGTCAGTGATCACGTAGGCTAGCTGAGGCAACTGTGAATCTTGTTCTATGCGATCGCCAGTTATGGTATGCGATCACGTAAGCTGCAATAGTCAATGCATCGTGAATGCGTGGGCTAGGCTGCATTCGCATAGAGGAAGTGAAACATCAGATGAGTTCACGCATTGTTCTTCACGATCGCGTGAAGAGGGACGGGATCACGTAGGTTTGAGGAGACAGTGGTTCGTGTGCGCAGGTGTAGTGTCATGTTCGCGTAAGGTTAATTTTTTTGGGCACCTAAGTTGTGCTTTGCAACCGCGATGAAGGGTCGTCTGGGCATAACTTAAATATTTCAAAATGAGGGTTTGAGTTCATATCACAAATTTGATTTTGGGAGCTCGGTTGGAGGAGATTCTTGGAGAGATTTTCAAGGGAGTGATTGGGGTAAGTGATTATTACTTAGTTTTGGTTAAATCCCATGTTTATATTTTTGATTTCATCATTTAATTAGTGATTTAGGTTAAAAAATTGGAGAAAAATAGAGGAGAGTCCTTAGGACAAAATTTTGGTGATTTGATCGAGATTTTGGTATAGAATTTGAGTAATTTTGGTATGGGTAGACTCGTGGTTGAATGGGTGCTCGAATTTTGTAACTTTTATCGGATTTCGAGACGTGGGATTGCTTTTGACTATTGATTTAGAACTTAGTAATTTCATATGGAATTGATTCCTTTAGCTCATTTTGATTGTATCGAATTGCTTGTGGCTAGATTCGAAGCATTTGGAGGCCATTTCGCTAGGCAAGGGTGTATTGAAGCATAGATTTGCACGGTTTGAGGTAATTAAGACTTTTAAACTTAGTTCTGGGTGTATGAAACCCCAAATTACGTGTTATATGATTGTGGTTAAGGTAACGCACGTGTTATGCGACATGCATGTGGACGTGCACCGTAAGAATTGTGACTTGGTCGATTCAGTGAAACAGTATAGTTGAATAATCTTGTTGTTACCCGTATTTTCACCATGTGTTAGAGAAATTGAGCCGCTAGTCGTGTTAGAAATCCTGCTTAGGCTTCGTGTTAGTATTGTTAGGACCCACATAGGTCATGTTAAATATTGAATTATTTGCTTAATTTGTTAAATTGTACTCATTCACAGCTATTATTTGCATAATATGTCTCAATCTCTGTTGTCCTTTATTTGATACATCTTATAATCATTGTTTGGGCTGATTATCATAATTCTGGTAAGCCTGAGAGACTGGAGGGATTAATGACTGAGTGAGACTAAGGGTCTATTGTGAGTTATATTCATGGGATCGGGTTGCACGCCACATCAGGCTTTATTATTCATGCCAAGATTTAGCTTATTATAGCGCTTGGGCTGGATCGGTCCCTCTGGAGTCTGCACATCTATAGTGGGCGCAATGCTAGCAGTTATTCACATTTGGGCTGGATCTACCGTGGTTTATTTGCATTTTGGGATGGATCTGCCTTGGCCTGGATCTGCCTTGTTCTGTGTTGAGTTTTATTGCAAAACTTGAAAGCATGTCAAACTTCTTATACCTTTAGTTGTAGATATTAAATTTATGAGATATCACTATCATAATTGTCATAAGTTTCCGTACTGTTGATACTGCATGTGGACTATATTACTCAAACTCGTCACTACATTCAATTCAAAGTTTAGATTTATTACTTATTGAGTTGGTTGTACTCACGCTACACCCTGCACCTCGTGTGCAGATCCAGGTGTTTCCGGTCACAACAGTTGCTGATTTATAGAGTTGAGACATTCAGAGATCATCGAGGTAGCTGCTTGGTGTACGCAGACCTTGACTTTACTCCCTTATCTTTCAGTTATTCATTCAATTCTACTTTCTAGATAGTGTACCCGACTATGTTACTTTGTATATGCTCATGTACTCAGTGACACCCCGATTTTGGAAAAACTTATGTATTGTGTTATGATATTCTATCATGTTTTATGAGATTTTTATTTATTTAAACCGTTTTAGTTTATTTCAAAGATTAAAAGCGTAATGGCTTCCTGACACATAAACTTGTATGACTTTTGAAACCAGATACATGAACTTTGAATTTTCCCATTTGAACACCTCTACATGAGAAAATGTCTACTAATAAACACTTGTCATGACGCATGTTGTTCAATCGCTGCTGACATGGATTTAATTTAATATTTTATATAACCACATCGTCCATTCATTCACATTTGTGGCTACCTATATGTTCAAGGTCCCACTTTTTTTTTTGTCAAATTATTTTTTTCTGCATATAATCCTTGTACTCCAAGAAACTTCTTCCTCCTTCCTTGTTTCAAGATCTTCTAAAGAGACAGTGCGTATGTGTAATTCATCGCGCAAGAGAAAGCCATAAAACCATCTCCTGAGCTTCCACCATTGTACAATACTTGCCTTTGTGAAATATTGCAGTTTCTTAGGACTTCCACTCCCTCAGAACCCGCCAGAAAAATATTCCCGAATTGAAAAATGACCTGATAACCTAGATTTACCGGTCAAATATCTCCAGCGATTGTTTTTTTCTCTCCCACCTAATAACTTTCACTTCCACTATTTTATCATCTTTTCACCTATAAAATAAGAACCATATGCAAAACCTTCAAGTACAACCTTTTACTACCAAAAATCATGGAGAAAAAATCACAAACTCAGAGACAAAAATCACCACCCCTAAAAATCAGAGAAAAAAATCAGGAAGCGGCGAATAACTTTTACCATGATTGAAATATGACACGACTTTTTATAGCAAATCAACAAAAAAATTCAACAAATCAAAAAGCAATGAACACTTTGCTTTTCAATTTCTTATTACTTATTCTTACTCTAAAAATTTGTCCCGATCTCTTCCATCTTTCTTGATTCGATGAATTTATTTTATGATTATGGATGTTGAACTTTCTATAATATGAAGTTTTTGAATGTGATTGATGGTTAAAAATTGAAGAATAGCCAGATATGTGGGTTGAATATGGAGCTTTTGAGTTTGATTTATCAAATTTTTTGTTATGGCTTTAATTAGGAATAAAAGGCAAAAGACGGGAAAGGAAGAAGATAAATGGAGGGGGTGGGGATGGGGAGATAGGGGCGAAGATAAATGGAGTTTTTCTCTAAATTTGACCCGATGAATTTTTCTATTTTTTAAAATTATTTTTTTTTAATTATTTATCATATTCACGCGCTTAATACATGTGATTAACACACAATTGGACACATCAGCTATAATATTGCCATATAAGCATAGTCAATAGTCAAATGTATTTATTAGTAGACATTTTATCAAGTAGAGGAGTTCAAATTGGAAAATCCAAAGTTCATGTATCGACTTTCAAAAGCCTTACAAGTTTAAGTGGCCAGGAAGCCATTTTGCTAAGATTAAAAGTGTTGGAAATATCTGAGTAGTTGTCTTGCCTAGTACCATGATAGGCGCAATCACAATAGGTTAGGTATTGGGTCGTGACATAGACAATTCGGATCAGGGCACCCAGATGGGCTATAGCACACGAAAATCTGAGAATCGAGCGGAATTTTAATTTATGACCCTAAAATGCCAAAAAATAAGGAACGGTCCTGGTGAGGTGATGACTAATGTTCCTTAGGTTATTTTTTATGGTCAGACAAAACTTTAGGCGATTCGTGTCTGGACGCTCAGACCCATACAGATGGCATCGGCTATAGCACACGAAAATTTGGGAATCGGGCGGAATTCTAGTTTTATGGCCCTAAAACACCAAAAATGAGAAACGGTCATGGTGAGTGTCATGACCTGGATTTTCTACCATCGGGACCGTGATGGCGCATAACTTTTCAGTTGCTAGGCAAGCCAATAATTAGAAATTAAATGTGCTAACCCTTAAATGATTCAGTAAATAACATCAATTAAATCATAACCGATTAAAGAAGCGCAGAATTTCATAATAACCTAAATATTTATACCCAACTACCTAGAGTCTGGTGTCACAATTCACGAACTTCTAAGAGTCACAACAAATACTGGCTAAAAGAGAGTACAACTGTTTTCGAGTAAACAGAAACAGTAAAATGAAATAACGGGAAGGGGACTCCAGGGTCTGCGAACGCCGGCAGATCTATCTTGAGTCTCCTGTGGGATTGAAGTCAGAAGCTCAACTCGAGTCAACATGGTCCAGTACCGAAATCTGCACAGAAAGTGTAGAGTGCAGTATCAATACAACCGACCCCATGTATTAATAAGTGTAGAGTCTAACCTCGGAGAAGTAGTAACGAGGCTAGGACAAGACATTCCCAAATAAACTTGTACACTTTACCAATACATATAAACTAATAACAGCCAACAAAGCAAGAAGTATTGGGAAGGGGGCATGTTGAGGGGATTATAAGACAAAGAATTACAACAGAAATGAGAACATGATTAATCAATATGCCTTAAACAGATAGAAACGGATAAACACAGTAAAGAAAAGTGCACGGCATCACCCTTCGTGCTTTTACTCTCAATCTCACCAGATAAATAATAGAAACGTGCACGACATCATCCTTCGTACTTTTACTCTCAAACTCACCATAATAAATAATAGAAATGTGCACGGCATCACCCTTCGTTCTTTTACTATCAACCTCACCATAATAAATACCTCACCATAATAAATAATAGAAACATGCTCGGCATCATCCTTCGTGCTTTTGCTCTCCCTCACCAAAACAATGAACAATGACAAAGGGGAGATAGGAATATCAAAAACAAATATTGCTTCAACACTTAGTTCTACAATACCAACCTCAACTTTGAGTCAATACTCAATCAATACCAAATTCAGCAAAACATGATAAGAAATTGTTTATACATCGAATAGCTAGTCTAAACATGAATAATGTGATCAAAGAATACAACATTTACAAGAATAAAACTCACTCACTTGCTATGACTCGACAACAACGCATAGGTACTCATCACCTCACCTATACGTTGTACTCAACATCCAAACATGTAGCAAATAGGCAAAGAATACCTAATCACTCAAGCTAAGGTTAACCACGACTCTTATCTCGCTCCAACGGCCAACTCAAAGCTCAATCACTGATTTTCCCTTCACACACGCCTCTTTTATTTTAGGTTTTGAAAATTTAAAGAATGGAAGAAAAATTCCGTCTAAGTCCCTTTTTACACAACTGCAGATGTCACATTTGTGACATGAGCTTCGCAATTGAGAAGCTCGCAAATAAGAGAAAAACTTTGTAAATGCGAACTCATCGCATCTCTGCTGCCTTTGCAAATGCAAACTATTGTTCGCATATACGACCTGGGATGATTGTAATTGCGATCATGATCTTCGCAAATGCGAAGTCCACCCCCTAGCCCAATTGCTAGCAATTGTGATGCATTCTTCTCAAATGCGAGGCTCGCATTTGTGAGCCAGACCTTGCAAATGTGAAACCTGCAGACCTGAAGCATAGCAACAACATTTACTATGTTGAAATTATCCCGTAGCTTATCCGAAACTCACCCGAGCCCTTGGGGCTCCAAACCAAACATGCACACAAGTCTTAAAATATCATAAGAACTTGCTTGCATGATCAAATCAACAAAATAACACATAGAACTATGAATTTAGCACCAAATCGAATGGAATTCTCAAGAATACTTTGAAATTTCTATTTTATCGACCGGATGTCCGAATCACATCAAACCAACTCCGTTTGTCATCTAATTTCACAGGTAAGTCTTAAATATTGTATTGAACCTGTATCAGGCTCCGGAACCAAAATATGAGCCCGATACCAACAAGATCAAACATTATCAAATTTTTAAAAACAATTAGATTTTCAAACTTACACTTTTTATCAAAAATTCATAACTCGGGCTAGGGACCTCCGAATTCGATTCCGAGCGTACGCCCAGGTCCCATATTTTGATACAGACCCACTAGGACTGTCGAAACACAAGTCTGGATCTATTTACTCAAAACATTGACCGAATTCAACTAAATCATCTTTTAAAGACAAAAATTATCATTTTCAACAACTTTCACTATAAATGCTTTCCAAAAAATGCCTGGAATGCGCATGCAAATCGAGGAGGGATAAAATAAGGTTTTAGAGGCCTCAGAACATCGAATTTGGTTTTTAAATCATAAGATGACCTATCGGGTCATTACATTCTCCACCAACCGTTCGTCCTCGAACGGACATAGAAAAGTACTTGGGGTGGGAAAAAGCTGGGGATATTTGCTCCACATATCAGACTTGGAAACCCAGGTAGCTGCCTCAATAGGCTAACCTCTCCACTACACTTGAATTGAAGGATAACTCTTTGATCGCAACTGACGAACCTGCTGGTCTAGAATGGCTACCGGCTCCTACTCGTAGGTAAAATCCTTGTCCAGTTGGATAGTACTGAAGTCTAACACGTGAGATGGATCGCCATGATACTTCCAAAGCATGGAAACATGGAATATTGGATGTACCACTGATAAACCTGGTGGCAACGCAAGTCTTGTAGGCCACCTCTTCCACTCGCTCAAGGATCTCAAAAGGCCCGATGTACCTAGGGCTCAACTTGCCCTTCTTCCCAAACCTCATTACACCATTCTTGGTAGACACATAGAGCAATACTCGCTCTTCGACCATGAATGAAACATCACGGACCTTAACCTGAATGATCTTAACCTTATACAAGGCATCCTGTACCAAATTTGTGCCCAATTACCGAGCCTCCCCCGGCTCAAACCATCCAATAGGAGACCGACACCATCTACCATATAATGCCTCATAGGGGGCTATCTGAATGCTCGACTGTTAGTTGTAGTTGTAGCCAAACTTCGCTAATGGCAAGAATTGATCCCAAGAAACTCAGAAGTCAATAACACAGGCGCAGAGCATATCCTCTAAGATCAGAATAGTACGTTGCGACTGTCCGTCCGTCCGTCCGAGGATGAAATGTTGTGCTCAGCTCAACCTGTATGCCCAAGTCACACTGCATTGCCCTCTAGAAATGCGAGGTGAACTGCGTACCTCGATCCGAAATAATAGACACAGGCATACCATGAATACGGACGATCTCACGGATGTAAATCTCTGCCAACCACTCTGAAGAGTAGAAAAGTGCCACAGGAATGAAATGCACCGACTTGGTCAGTCTATCCACAATAACCCACACTGCATTGAACTTCCTCTAAGTCTGTGGGAGTCCAACAACGAAATCCATAGTGATATGCTCCCACTTCCACTCAGGAATCTCTATTTTCTGAAGCAAACCACCAGGTCTCTGATGCTCGTACTTTACTTGGTGAATTTAGACACCGAGCTACATATGCAACTATGTGCTTATTCATCATCCTCCACCAATAATGCTGCTGCAAATCCTGATACATCTTGGCGGTGCCTGGATGAATAGAATACCTGGAACTTTGGGACTCCTCTAGAATCAACTCACGAAGTCCATCCACATTATGCACACAAACATGACCCTGCATCCTTAAAACTCCATCATCTCTAACCGTAACCTGCTTGGCAACCCCATGCCGCACTGTGTCCCCAAGGACAAACAAATAAGGGTCATCATTATGTCTCTCCCTGAGGCTCTCAAAAAATGAAGACCGAGCAACTGCATAAGCTATAACACGACTAGGATCAAAAACATCAAACCTTACGAACTGATTGGCCAAAGCCTAAACATCTAATATAAGCAGTCTCTTACCGACTGGAATGTACACGAGGTTTCCCATACTAGCTGACTTCCTACTCAAAGCATCGTCCACCATACTGGCCTTCCCGGGATGATACAAGATGGTGATATCATAGTCTTTAAATAGCTCCAACCACCTCCTCTTCCTCAAATTGAGCTCTTTCTACTTGAAAAAGTACTGCAAACTCCGACGATCAGTGAATACCTCACACGACACACCTTAAAGATAATGCCTCCAAATTTTCAACACGTGAACAATGGCTGCCAGCTCTAGATCATGAACATGGTAATTCTTCTCGTGAACCTTCAACTGTCGCGAAGCATAAGCAATAATCTTGCCATCTTGCATTAATACTGCACCAAGTCCAACTTGGGATGCATCGCAATATACGATATAAGATCCTGAACCCGTGGGTAACACCAATACCAGCATCATAGTCAAAGTTATTTTGAGCTTCTAGAAGCTCATCTTACACTAGTACGACCATATAAATGGAGCACCCTTCTGGGCCAGTCTAGTCAATGGGGCTGCTAGATGAGAACCTTTCCACAAATTGACGATAATAACCCACCAATCCCAAGAAACTTCGGATTTCTATAGCTGATGTGGGTCTAGGCCAGTTCTTGATTGCCTCAATATTCTTAGGATCCACCTAAATACCCTCTACTGATACAACATGACCAAGAAGGCAACTAAACTCAACTAAAACTCACATTTTGAAAACTTAGCATATAACTGGTTGTATCTAGGAGTCTGAAGAATGACCCGAAGATGCTGCTCATGCTCCTTTCGACTGCGGGAGTAGATCAATATATCATCAATAAAAACAATCACAAAGGAATCCAGATAGGGCTTGAGCACGCGGTTCATCAAATTCATGAATGTTGCTGGGGCATTTGTCAGCACAAATGACATTACTAAAAACTCATAATACCAATATCGAGTCCGAAAAGCTGTCTTCGGGGCATTGGATGCCCTAATTCTCAACTGATAGTACCCAGACCTCAGATCGATATTTGAAAACACTTTGGCACCCTGAAGCTGATCAAATAAGTCATCAATCCTCGGCAATGGATACTTGTTCTTGATGGCGACTTTGTTCAACTACCGATAATGTATGCACATCCTCATCGACCCATGCTTCTTCTTTACAAACAACAAGGGCACACCCCAAGGCGAGACACTGGGTCTAGTAGAACCTTTATCAAGAAAATCTTTCAACTACTCTTTCAGCTCTTTCAACTCTGGCGGGGCCATGCAGTATGACAGAATAGAAATAGGCTGAGTGCTCGTAATTAAATCAATACAGAAGTCAATATCCTTGTCGGATGGCATCCCCGGCAGGTGTACAGGAAATATCTCTGATAACTCTCGAACAATTGGTACAGAATCCATGGAAGGAACCTCCGTACTAGAATTGCGGACATAAGCCAAATTAGCTAAACAACCTTTCTCGACCATATGCCGAGCCTTCATATAGGAAATATACCTGCTGGTAGAATGACTAGGAGTCACTCTCCACTCTAATTGAGGAAATCCCTGCAGTCTAAGGTTACTGTCTTGGCGTGACAGTCTAATATAGCATGATAAGGTGACAACCAATCCATCCCTGAAATAACATCAAAATCAACCATATCGAGAAGTAAGAGATCTACACGAGTCTAACGACCCCCAATAATACCCTACACGAACGATAGACCCGATACACAATAATAGAATCCCCCACAGGTGTAAACACATACATGGGAGCACTTAAAGAATCATAAGGCACAACCAAATATGAAGTAAAATAGGATGACACATACGAATAAGTAGAACTCGGATCAAATAATACCAAGACATCCCTACTACAAACTAAAACTGTACCTATGATAACTGCGTTAGATGACTCAGCCTCAGGCCTGGCTAGAAAAGCATAGCATCGGTGTTGCGACCTACCACTCTAAAGTCTAAACTACATCTCGAGGACAGGCCTGTCTGATTGGCCTCCACCTCTAGCTGCCTGACCTCCACCTCTAATGCCTCGACCTTCACCTCTAGCTGTCTGGCCCCTACCTCTAGCTGGCTGAGCGGGCGGCGATACACCCAGTGCTGGGACCTTGGCACGAGAGCCATGATGCTAAGAACTGCTCGATGCTCGAGGAAAAAACCTATTAATATGCCTCAGATTGCCACAAATATAACAAGATTTTGGCTGTTGTGGCTGATGACCTTGAAACTGACCTTGGCGGTCTGAGTAACCACCCTGAAAACTCTAAAGCGGATATGCACTGATAGGAGATAGTGGTGCACTGTAGGCTAGCTGATCGAAATACTGCATATGAGGGCCACATCCAGCCCTGAAGTGCTGAATGAAACGGCATGGGAGGATGGCCTCTGCCAAAAGTACCCCGGCCTCCAGATGAGGTCCCACTGAATCCACCGGAGTGACGAGGCCTCTTGTCAAACCCCTGACCACTTCTTTGATCTAAAACCATCTCAACTCGCCTAGCAACATTGGCTGCATCCTGGAAAGATATCTCACTCCCAGTCTCCTTAGCCATCTGCAATCTGATAGGCTGAGCAAGTCCCTCAATAAGCCTCCTCACCCTCTATCTCTCTCGGTGGGGAGTATAAGAAGATCATGACGGGCCAAATCAACAAATCAAGTCTCGTACTGAGTGACGGTCATACAGCCATGTTGAAGACGCTTGAACTGCCTGCGATAGTCCTCTCTCAGTGTAACAAGAAGGAACTTCTATAATTGAGAGAACTGGTCCCAAGTCAAAGCAGGCGACCCAGCTGGTCTAGTCAACACCAAATCATTCCTCTATCTCTTGGTATACCCTATCATCTGGAATACAACAAAGTTGACCCCATTGGTCTCCATCCCCATGTTTCGCAACACCTCATGGTAACAGTCAAGAAAATCCTGTGGTCCACAGAAGATGACCCACTATAATGAACTGGAAAGAGCTTGGTGAACTTTTCCAATCTCGATAAGCTCTCAAAGGACATAGTTGATCCTCCAGCGTCCTGTGCCGCAACAACTAGCTGACTACTCCAACTAGCTGAGCTGCTGGAGTCTGGTACTGGGGAGCCATCTGCTTTGGAGTGTGAGTAGCAGGAGTCTGTGCTCCTCCTCCAGCCTGAGAGACGGCTGGTGCTGCAGGAAATGAGCTAGTCTGGGCCACACTCTCCATGAGGCCCACTAGATAGACCAAAGCATCCTGGAGTATGGGGGTAGCAATGAAACCCTCTGGGACCTGAGCTGGTCCGGCAGGAACAGTCTGGGCTGGAACCTCATCATCAAAATCCACCTGAGGCTCTACTACTGGTGCTGCTACTTGAGCTTTTGGCTAAGCCTGACCCTGCCTCGGCCTCTAGCACGGCCTCGACCTCTGCCCCTCGTAGGAGATGCCACTAGGGGCTCTGGTTGCTGCTCAACTGAAGACGCGGTATGTGTTCTCTCCATCTGTGAAGGACAAAAGTACAAGAGTTCGATTATAATTGAGAGAACAAAATTGCACGATAGAGAATAATAGAAGTGAAATTGTTCATAAACTCTGTAGCCTCTGGGAGATAAGTACAGACGTCTCCGTACCGATCCCCCTAAATTTACTAAGCTTGTTAGTGAATTGTGAGACCTCGGCAACCTAGTGCTCTGATACCAACTTGTCATGACATGAATTTTCTACCGTAGGGACCGTGATGGCGCCTAACCTTTCAGTTGCTAGGCAAGCTAACAATTAGAAATGAAATACGCTAACCCTTAAGCGATTCAGTAAATAACATAAATTAAATCATAACAGATTAAAGAAGTGCCAAATTTCATAATAACCTAAATATTTATACGCAACTACCCATAATCTGGTGTCATAATTCACAAACTTCTAAGAGTCACTACAAATACTGGCTAAAAGAAAGTACAACTATTTTTGACTAAACTGAAATAACTGGAAGGGGACTCCATGGTCCGCGAATACCGATAGATCTACCTTGGGTCTCCTGTGAGATTGAAGTCAGCAGCTCAACTCAGGTCAACAGGGTTCAGTACCAAAACCTGCACAGAAAGTGTAAAGTGCAGTATCATTACAACCAACCCCATGTACTGGTAAGTGTCGAGTCTAATCTCGGCGAAGTAGTGACAGGTCTAGGACAAGATACTCCTAAACAAACTTGTGCAGTTTATCAATACATATATACTAATAACATCAACTAACGCAACAAAGCAAGAAGTATTGGGAAGGGGGCATGCTTAGGGGATTGCAAGACAAAGAATTACAACGGAACTAAGAACATGATCAATCGATATGCCTTAAACAGATAGAAATAGATAAACACAGTAAAGGAAAGTGCACAGCATCACTCTTCGTGCTTTTACTCTCAATCTCACTAGATAAATAATAGAAACGTTCACGACATCACCCTTCGTGATTTTAATCTCAACCTTACCATAATAAATAATAGAAATGTGCACGACATCACCCTTCGTGCTTTTACTCTCCCTCACTAAAACAATGAACAATGACAAAAGGGAGATAGGAATATCAAGAACAAATCTTGCTTCAACACTT
Organism: Nicotiana glauca; assembly: GCA_026770625.1. NCBI lineage: Eukaryota > Viridiplantae > Streptophyta > Magnoliopsida > Solanales > Solanaceae > Nicotiana > Nicotiana glauca. Next base: position 20,944 of record MU767617.1, on the reverse strand, counting down.
AGTTCCACAATACCAACCTCAACTTTGAGTCAATACTCAATCAATACCAAATTCAATAAAACATGATAAGAAATTGCTCAACACATCGAATAGGTAGTCTAAACATGAACAATGTGATCAAAGAATACAATATTTACAAGAATAAGACTCACTCACATGCTGGGACTCGACAACAACGCATATGTACTCGTCATCTCACCTATATGTTGTACTCAACGTCCAAACACGTAGAAAATAGGCAAATAATACCTAATCCCTCAAGTTAAGGTTAATCACGACACTTACCTCGCTCATACGACCAAATCAAAGCTCAATCACCATTCTTCCCTTCACACACGCCTCCGGACCAATAGAATCTAGCAAATTACCAACCAAACAATTCAATTCAAGCCTTAGAAACTACCCACGATTGCAAGAAATTCAATTTAGGTCATTTTTGAAGAAGTCAATAAAAGTCAACACCCGGGCCCGCTTGGTCTAAACTCGAAATTCAGACCAAAACCCGATACGCATTCACCCCCGAGCTTGGATATATAATTGGTTTTGGAATCCGGCATCAATTTAAGGTCTAAATCCCCAAATTTTGAAATCCCTAGTTTCTACACAAAAATTCCCAATTCCACCATGAAAATCCTAAATTCTAGGTTGAAATCTTGTAAAATAAAGTGAAAGATTGAAAAAACTAGTTTAGAATCTCTTACCTATGATTTGGGGATGAAATAGTCTTTGGAAAATCGCCTCCTATGTTATAGGTTTTGAAAATTAGAAGAATGGATAAAAAATCCCGTCTAAGTCCCTTTTTACACAGCTGCAAATGCCGCATTTGCGACATGAGATTCGCAATTGAGAATCTCGCAAATGCAAGAAAAACTTCGCAAATCCGAACTCTCGCATCTTTGCTGCCTTCACAAATGCTAACTATTGTTTGCATATGCGACCTGGGATGATCGCAATTGCGATCCTTATCTTCGCAAATGCGAAGTCCACCCCCAGCCCAATCACTCTCAATTGCGATGCATTCTTCGCAAATGCGAGGCTCGTATTTGCGAGCCATTCCTCGCAAATGCGAAGTCTGCATACTTGAAGCATACCATTAAAATTTTCCTAAGTTCAAATCACCCCGCAGCCTACTCGAAACTCACCCAAGCCCTCGGGCTCCAAACCAAACATGCACACAAGTCTTAAAATATCATACAAACTTGTTCGCGCGATGAAATCGCCAAAATAATACCTAAAACTACGGATTTAGCACCAAATCAAATGAAAGTCTCAAGAACACTTTGAAATTCTATTTTGTCAACCGGGCGTCTGAATCACGTCAAACCAACTCCAATTTCATCAAATTTCACAAATAAATGTCAATATTGTATTGAACCTGTTTCAGGCTCCGGAACAAAAATACGGGCCCGATACCAACAAGATCAAACATTATTAATTTTTCAAAAACCATTAGATTTTCAGACTTACAATTTTTATCAAAAATTTATAACTCGAGCTAGGGACCTCCGAATGAGATTTCGGGTGTACGCCCAGGTCCAATATTCTGATACAGACCTACCAGGACTGTCAGAACACTAATCGGGGTCCGTTTACTTAAAACTTTGACCAAAGTCAACTAAATCATCTTTTAAAGGAAAAAATTATTATTTTCAACAACTTTCAACATAAAAGCTTTCAGGAAAAATGTCCAGACTGAGCACACTAATCGAAGAGGGATAAAATAATATTTTAAAGGCCTCGAAAAATAGAATTTGGTTTTTAAATCCTAAGATGACCTATCGGGTCATCACAACGAGGCGATGACTAGTGCACCATAGGCTATTTTTATGGGCAAACAAAATCGTAGGTGATGCGGATTCGGGCACTCAAATCCATGTAGATGGCGTGGGCTACAACATATTAACATCTGAGAATCGGGTGAAATTTCAGTTTTATGGCCCTAAAACACTTAAATACAAGGAATGATCATGGCGAGGCAATGGAAAATGTTCCTTAGATCATTTTTATTGGTCAAAAATTATTTAAGCAATTATGGTCAGGGATCCTGGATCCATGAAGATGGCGTGGGGTATAACACATAAAAATCAGGGAATCAGGCAGAATTTCAGTTTTATGGCCCTAAAACGCCAAAACACGAGGAACGATCATGGTGAGGAGATGAATAGTGTTCTATAGGTCATTTTTGATGGACCAAAATTTTTTTAGGTGATTTTGGTACGGACATAGGACCCATGCAGATTGCGTGTGCTATAGTTTACGAAAATCTGAGAATTGGGCATAGTTCCAATTTTGTGGCTCTAAAATACCAAAAACGAGGAATGGTCATGGTGAGGCGATGACTAATATTTCGTAGTTTATTTTTTATAGTCCAACAATATTTTAGGCAATTCTGGTCCGGGCACCCAGACCCATGCAGATAGTGTGGGCTATAGCACATGAAAATCTAGGAATCGCGCGGAATTCTAGTTTTATGATCCTAAAACGCCAAAAATGAGGAACGTTCATGGCGAGGTGATGACTAATCTTCCTTAGGTTGGTTTTTATTGGCCGGCTAAATTTTAGGCGATTTCGGGTCCAGGCGGCTGGACCCATTAAGATGGAATAGGCTATAGCATATGAAAATCTAGGAATCAGGCGGAATTTTAATTTTATGACTCTAAAAGGCACAAAAAGGAGGAACAGTCTTGGTGAGGCAATGAATAATGTTCCTTAGGTATTTTTTGATGGTCCAGCAAAATTTTAAGCAATTCCAGTCGGGCGCTCGGACTCATGTAGATGGCGTGGGCTACAACATACAAAAATTTGAGAATCGTACAGAATTCCAGTTTTATGACCCTAAAACTCCAAAAATGAGGAACGGTCACTGAGAGGGGATTACTAGTGATCCATAGGTAATTGTTTATGGCTGACAGAATTTTAGGCGATTCGGCTCAGGTTGCCCGGACCCATACGGATGCCATGGTTTATAGCACATGAAGATCTAGGAATCTGGCAGAATTCAAGTTTTAGGACCTTAAAATTCCAAAAATGAGGAACGGTCATGGTGAGACGATGAATAATGTTCCTTAGGTCATTTTTGATGGGCCGACAAATTATTAGGCGATTCGGTTCTATTCTCCAGACCCATGCAGATGGTGTGGGGTACGACACCCAAAAATCTAGGAATCGAGCAGATCTCCAATTTTATGGCCCTAATACGTCAAAAAAATGAGGAATAGTCATGGAGAGATGATAATTAATGATCCTTGGATCATTTTTTATGGGTCGGTAGAAATTTAGGCAATTTGGGTCCGGGCGCTCGGGCCCATGCAAATGGCACGGGCTATAACATGTAAAAATTTGAGAATCGGGAGGAAGTCTAGTTTTATGGCCCTAAAATGCCAAAAAATAAGAAACGATCATGGAGAGGTAATGGTTGGTGTTCCTTAGGTCGTACTTGATAGGCCGATAAAAATTTAGGTAATTCAGGTCCAGGCACCGAAACCATGTAGATGGTGTGAGCTGTAACACGCAAAAATTTAGGAATCGGGCAAAATGCAAGTTTTAGGGTCCTAAAACACCAAAAAATAAGGAAAGGTCAAGGCGAGGCGATGTTTAATATTCTTTAGGTCTTTTTTGATGGGGCGAAAAAGTATTAGGCGATTCGAGTCCAGGCCCCAGACCCATGCAGATGTCGTGGGCTACAACACTCGAAAATCTGGGAGTCGGACAAAATTCTAATTTTATGGCCCTAAAATTCCAAACCATGAGGAACGATCATGGTGAGGTAATGACTAGTGTTTCTTAGGTCATATTTGATGGGTCGGTAAATTTTAGGCGATTCAGATTGGGGCGCCCCGGGCCATAGAGATGGCGTGGGTCTACAACACTCGAAAATATGGGAGTCGGGCAAAATTCTAATTTTATGGCCCTAAAATTTCAAACCATGAGGAACGATCATGGTGAGGTAATGACTAGTGTTTCTTAGGTCATATTTGATGGGTCGGTAAATTTTAGGCGATTCAGATTGGGGCGCCCCGGGCCATAGAGATGGCGTGGGTTATAGCACATGAAAATCCGGGAATCGGGTGAAATTCAACTTTTATTGCTCTAAAACACCAAAAAACGAGGAATGTCATGGTGAGGCAATGATAAATGTTCTTTAGGTCATTTCTGAAAGGCCAGCAAAATTTTCGGCGATTCAGATTCAGGCGCCCAGACCCATGCAGATGGCGTGATCTATAGTAAACAAAAATATATAAATCGAGCAGAATTCCAGTTTTATGGCCCTAAAAAGCAAAAAAATAAATAAAAGATATATAGTCATGCTGAAATGATGACTAACGTTCCTTAGTTCGTTTTGATGGTCCGAAAAAAATTTAAGTGAATAAGGTCCGGGTGCCCGGGCCCATGTAGATTACGTGTGCTATAGCACAAAAAAATCTAGGAAATGGGGCGGATTTCTAGTTTTATGGCCATACAAGGCAAAAAAATGAGGAATGATCATGGCCAGGCAATGACTAATGTTCCTTAGCTCATTTTTGGTGGGCGGAATTTTTTTTTTGGTGCTTCAGTTTTAGGCACCCGAACCCATGCAGATGGTGCGGGCTATAGCATACGAAAATTCAAAAATCAGGCACAATTTCAGTTTTATGGCCTTAAAACGCCAACAAATGAGGAATGATCATGGCAAGACGGCGATTATTGTTCCTTAGATTATTTTAATAGGCTGACAAAATTTTAGGCGATTCGAGTCTAGACGCCCGGACCCATGCACATGGCATGAGTTATGGCACACGAAAATCTGAGAATCAGGGGAAATTCCAGTTTTATAGTCCCAAAATACCAAAAAATGAGGAACGGTCATGGCGAGGAAATAATTAATGTTCCTTTAGGTCATTTTTGATGGCCCTGCTAAATTTTAGGCGATTCGGGTCCAGACGTCTGGACCTGTGCAGATGACGTGGGTTATAGCTCGCGAAAATTTGAGAATCGAGTGGAATTCTAATTTTATGGCCCTAAAATGCCAAAAAATAAGGAATGGTCATGGCGAGGATATGACTAGTGTGCCATAGGTCATTTTTTATATGGGCCGGCAAAATTTTAGACTATTCGGTCCGGACGCGCGGAGCCATGCATATGGCGTGGCTTATGGCACACGAAAATTTGATAATCTGGCGAAATTTTTGTTTTATGGCCCTAAAATGCCAAAAATAAGGAATGGTCATGTTGATGCGATGACTAATATAGTTTTTGATGGCCCAAAATGTTTTTAGGTGATTCGGGTTCGGGCGTCTAGACTCATGCAGATGGCGTGACTATGGCACACGAAAATCTGAGATTCGGGCAAAATTTCAATTTTATGTACCTAAATGGAAAGAAACGGGGAAAGGTCATGGAGAGGCGATAATAATGTTAAGTAATTTTTGATGTGCCGACAAAAGTTTAGGTGATTCGGGTCCGGTCGCTTAGACCTGTACAGATAGCGTGGGCTATAGAACACGAAAACCTGGGAGTCGAGTGGAATTCCGATTATATGCCCCTAAAACACCAATAAACGAGGAACAGTCATGGCAAGGCGATGACTAATGTTCCTTAAGTCATTTTTGATGGCCGACAAATCTTTAGGTGACTCAGGTCCGAGCGCCTAGACCCATGCAGATGGCATGAGCAATAGCACACGAAAATCTGATCAGATAAATAATAAATAGATTTTTGCCTAAATTATGTAAATACGGGGCCTCATTTGTTTGCACTTAATGGATGTCTGAATCTTAATCATTTAGATCTCAGTTATTAAGTGCATTTGTTTTTTAGATCTAAATCTTAATCATTAAGTCTGTTTATTTTTTTACTTTTACAACCACTTAATGGGTCTGAATTGAGCTTGATGATTAAAATCTATAACAGAGTCTTAATAGATGTTATACATTCAAGAATTTATGTAAAAATGATATTTCACTATTACTCCATCTTTATAAACTACTATCATCCACTGCACACCACCCATTACCACCATCATCAGTCACAATTACCATTGCTGCAAAACACGAATGTCAGATATCACTACCACTAGCTAGCATTTACGACCTTCACCACCAACTGGCATTATCACAGTAATCACCAATCATCACTATCAGTCACCACCATATATCACCCACTACTATTATCAGTAGTCACATGTATCAACCAACACCACTACCAGTCATTACCTAGTCGCCACTTGCAACCACCACAGTTAGCCATCACATTACCAACCACCGTATAAGTTTTAAAAATTATTTTATCAATATAGTATTAGATTAATTGGTACTAAATGATTTGAATTTATACTTATTAATTTTTAAATAAAGACAAGTTTTACACATTCAGAACTGAGAAAGCAAACAATCTTAATTATTCAGTATTCAGGTCTTCATATAACATCTTACTATTTAGATGTATATTCAGATTCAGGCGTTTTAATCTACATATATTAATATTCGGATATGCATTGAAATTTAGAAGTCTTAATCCTCATACAAACAAATGAGGTAATGTCTTTGGCCATTCCATCTTTTGAGAGTTTCTGTTGGATATCAAATTGTTTAAAACGTATTATAGTAAATTTGTGTCGAGCATATTTTCGCATTCTAAATTAACTCATACAAATTTCGGGTCACTTCTCCTATTATTTTAAGATTTTAGATTGAATACTCAAATTAATTTGTAACCTCTAATAAAAGAACATGACAAGACAAGCATATATATATATGATATTTAGATAAATGATGTTTAAATTTATGTAAGACAAGAGGGGTTGATCTGATGGTAAGCAACTCTCACTTCCAATCAAAAGGTTGTGAGTTCGAGTCTCCCCAAGAGTAAGGTGAGAAGTTCTTGGAGGGAAGGATGACGGGGGTCTATTTGGAAACAACCTCTTTACCCCACGACCCCATTAAGTGGGATTATACTAGGTGATTGTTATTGTTGTTGTTGTTTGTATGTTTAAATTTATCTGTTCTATAATATTTATAATTTTTCAGTTTTAACCGAAGCTTTCGGATTTCAGAATAAATTTTTGGTGGTAGGGAGTACTTGTCCCTTTAACTATAGGCCTTTTGCATTGCGAGTCTAGATTAGTCGAGGCTCAAATACAGATATTAAATTCCAAAGAAGAAATTTAAAAAAAAAAAAACATTTGACTATTTGTTTGACTTAAATCAGCCCCAATTAAGATAGGAGTTGGTGATTCAATCATACTCCAAACGAAGGTGGTGGGTCAAGAAATTCCTCAATCAATACCGACCCTAAAATTTATTTGATAAGGATAACTTTTTTTTCTTCTTTATATAACTATCTTGTTCCTTTTAATATTAATTTGACTTATCACAGTGGTGTCTACTTCATCCTCATTAGTGTATCTCTAGTGCTAAATAATGCTATCTATTTGTGTCCAACTCTGTCTATACGACGTGTTTGATTAAGCACGAAATTTAAAAAAAAATATTTTTAAAATGTATGAAATAAAATAAAGCATAAATATTTATGTGGTTAATAAAACATTTCATCAGGGGTAAAATAAGAAATTTAGATTAAATTATTTTTAAAATACGAGACAGACTAAAGAGAAAAGTATGCCGTATAAATGAGGATGGAGGAAGTAATATATTTATGTCTTATTTTTTTATTGATGTATTAAAATGTTTGACCACATTTTTCTGATAATAATATTTTGTATGACTCCCTTCTTCCAGTTTTAAAAGAATTAATTTTAAATAAAAATGTATTGTTTGACACATCATAATGTTGTTCAACTATCATTTGAATAATTATATTGCACTAGGATATACTAATTTGACTTATTATATGATTAGTAGTAGCAGCAGCAGCAACTAGAATAAATGTTACAATATTTAAAAAGATAGTTTGGCGAAATATACCAAGGCTTATTTTAAATTTAAGCCCTTTCCTTTTCGTAGAAAAAACAAAAAGACGGAAACATTTCATATATTAAATTACTTACAAATATTTTGTTTAGTTATATGGTCCTTCTTATTGGAGATTCATTTATGGCATATTATATATGTTCATAAAAATTATTATCAGAGATCGATTGATATATAGAACAAATAAGATTTTTGTAGAATTATTTTCTTTTATTTTAATTGTAATTGATTATAGAAAATTATTTATTGTTAAATTATGAAACTTTTAGAGTATGACAAATAATGAAAACGGGTGAACTTTAGATTGATTCGTATCATATATATGGTTCAATGTTCTCTATTTATAATAAAATAAAGTACTAATTCTTAAGAAAGAGATAAAATATTATAACATTTTGTTGTACAATGCTAATCATGTGGTCTGATGGTACACTTACATATCCATCATTTCAAATATAAAAATGTAGAAAGAGCGAAATATATTCAAAATTATTGGAAATTGTCGGATTCGACTTTTAAAGTTTTTAATATTGAACAGAATATACTTTTAAAATTATGATTTTTATTTTAATGTTTATCAAAATTTTGGTGATTTTTACACACATATATATTCAAATTTTGTGCTGAAAATATTAGATTCGGTTAAATCCGTAGCATAGATTCGTCCGCCACTGAAAAAGAGTATTAGAAAACTTGACATATTAAAATATAAAAATGGCACAAAAGTATTTTCCTTTTTCTTGTGGTCCTTATGTTCTCAAGGGGTTGATTGGCCCTTAAGAGCGGATTTATAAGCTTTAAGTGAAGCTTAGTGTGGAATAATTGAGTCTAATCTTTAATTTATTGAAAGAATTATATATTAAAAAATTTAAATAATTAAAAGGCCTTGGCTAATGGTCAGCAAGTGCTCTACTGTCATTTTCCCATCTTTTAGGGGGGAAAAAGAAGAGTAATATCTAACATTACATACTCTATCCATCTAAAAGACCAAATTTGAACGTCTACCACCACCACTTGGCGCGGCGAATATAGGCAGATCTAGAATTTTTAGTATATGTGTATACTAATTAAAAGCAAGAAAAAAAAATGTAATATTCAACCAGGTACAACACTCAATAATTTTGGAACATGGGAGCCAACAGATAATATTATACTATATATATATATATATATATATATATATATATATATATTCTAAATCTGCCTCAGGCGGCGACATATTAAAGATCCCTCCACCACTAAACAAGAATCTCATGTTCGAGTTATGAGGATACAGTCCGGTCCTCGTTGATAAGGAGAGCTAAAATCTTCCACAAATATATTTTTTATAACGTAAATCTAGATCTGAATTAGTCTGACTAATATAAGTATTGGATACGAAATGATTAAAATAAACAAAAAAACATAATCTATCCATCTAAAATACTAAAATCTGAACATCCATGTTTAACTAGAAAAGTACCATACAATTAGAATCTAATTTTTTTTAAATTTAAATGGTACAATGGTAATGTGTATCAGAAAATGTTGCAACAAAATATTACTTCTTCCCTTAGCCATATAGAAGATTTCTAATATAAAAATGGTTAATATTGTGAGGTTGGAATAGTGCTTAAGCACTCATTGGGTATCAATCTCAAAGTAAGATTTTGAGATTAAAAACAATTTACTCACTACTTAAAATTTTTAGGTCCGTCAATATCTATTATTTCTAGTGTGGAATATATAGAGTGACATGTCATAATTTGATTTTAAAAAATCTGGTCTTTCGATTATTTGTGTTCTATGAGCAATTTACACAGTTCAATTATGTAATATTTTCTGTCCTTGCTCCTATCGAACCTCTCACCATAAAAAACAGCATCAACATACTCAAAGTAATCCGACAAATGGGGTTTGGAAGGGTGTGGTATACGGACTCGATCCCCAGGGGCGCACATAAAAATTATTGTCAGCAGTATTGAAATTCATAGAAGAACTGAAATAAATAATTTTTTTAGTGTCATATTTTTAGTGAAGAATTAACCTTAGTCTATTGATTTTGTTGAGTCTTAAGTTAGAAAGATTCTTGAGTTCAACTCTACGTTACGTAATCGCAATTTTTAATCACAGATGTTCTCTCAAATATTTCCAAAAATACATGCTAGTTGAGATTCCGACACCTGACCTCTGGTATCATTTTCTCCTACTTATTGGTTTCCTCACAGTATTGATACATATAATTAGTAAAATTTTCCGTCATACAATATCTATCCTTATCTCATTTGAGAAATAAAAGTTATTTTTAATAGACCCTCGATACAAGAAAAAGGTTTTCAAAGGTTTGAGAGATACGCACCATAAACAAATTAAAATTAATAAACATCTGATCTATCATGCATTGATCTTTGTTAACAAAACAAAGTATAATTAGGCAACTTTGTCGGCAAATTGGCTAATCAACAATACCCCACCAAAATTAACAAAGGAAAGAAAGAATAGTGTAGAAGGAAAATTTTGGGGCAACAATAAAGTTGTCTCTATGTGACCTATAAGTCACGTGTTCGAGTTGTGGAATCAGCCACTGATACTTGTATCAGTTGTCTACATCACACCCTTTAAAATGCGATCCTCCTCGAATCATATGTGAACACGGAATACTTTGTATATCGTACTGTATCCTTTGTAGAAAGAATAGTGTAGTAAAAGGAACTCACAAAGTGAAAGTCCTAAAAAGCAAAGCACCCATAAAAATTCATATGATAACTACAAGCACTAGCAACTCCACCATCAAAAAAAGAAACCATTCTATCAACTTGGCCAGCATTTCTATTCTTCAAAAACCCTACAAAATTTTCCATTAATACCTAAAACAAAAACACAACCCCTCTTCATTTTCTTTATAATTATATCATGTGGAATATATTAGTAACAGTGAGAAAAAACTTACAAAATATGGGAAAAAGCCCAAGAGTTGGAGATGAAAATATGATAAATATTAGAGTTGATCATGCTGCAGGAGGAAGATCATCAAGGCAGAATTGGCATGGTTTTTCGATTATATATGGCGTTTTACGCGCACCTCTTTATTTGTTTTCGTGCTTAAATCATCCGCGGATTAATGGAACGGATGGAGTTTGGGTTTCTGGAGATTTTTCTCAAGTTTCTGAAATGAATCATCTTATGGTTAGTGATAGTATGAGGTATGCAATATTAATGTGAAAAAAGAAAATGGTGAAGAAATTAAATGAAGACTTTTGTTATATATAGTAAGGATTATGAGCAACCTTTTTTTTTTTTTTTTGTTTCTTAGTTATGATTTTTTTTTTGGTAAAAATAAAAAAGAAACTTTTCTAGTATTATATATAATATAGGGGAAGGGAGATTGGAATGAACATGTTATCAAAATCTTTGGTAGTTTATCAGTTCTGGTGGGAGAATTCAGGTCATAATTTTGTCTTTTGGATTGGAAGTAAATAACGAAGGAACTAGTTAGATTTTTTATTTTTGGTTTCTCTTTTGTTTCTTTTTTGTAATTCTTGGGACAAAGTTTTGTATTGAAGTTTGTTGACATAATGAATAAAATTGCATGAATTTGGGGCCATGAAATTGAAAAGTTTTTCAATTTTTATTTTATTTTGGTGGCTTAATGCTTGTCTTACCTATTTTTCTTTAATTTTCAGTATTTGGTTGGTATTCGTATTATGGTCCGATTAACTTGAACTCGAGGGCGCGTAGAGCCCGTTAAAGAAAGCACTGTCTATCAAGACTCTCCATTCTCAGAATACAAACACAAGACCTTTGGTTAATGGTGGGTGGATATCCCTATCAATCTCATCACTACTTTAGGGGTCGTTTGATAGGGTGTAAAGGGAGAATAATATATGTATTAGCTTTGATATTATTAATCTCTTGTTTGTTATTATTTTTCAACCTATATCATATTTGGTGCAATTCTTATATATAACAACTATGTTCTTTTTTTTCTTTTTTTTTAATTAAAATTATATTCTATTGATACTCAAAAAAATTTACAATTTGAGACCTAGTAGCAGCTTTGTCATACTACTACCACTTTACATCACAATTTTCTATGTAAAAATTGTGTATATCTATTTATATTACTACAATAGAGACTATTTCTAATCACTTCTATTACGTTTCTACACACTTTGTTTCTTCGTGGAATCCAATCCAGCTGATGTAACAATCCCTTCCATTTGTTGTTGCTCTTACCTCTGACATGTATGTGCAGAACTATTTCTCTGCATATATGATGTTCATCATACTTGCTTTTATCAAATCTGATTCTGTTTTTCTCCCTCCAAATCATTGCAACAGTTAGGGGTGTTCAAAACGAATTGGAAAATCGCACCAAACCGAAAATTCAAACCAAATCGATTAAAAAACCCGACTAGGTTTGGTTTGACTTGATTTGGTATTGAGTAAAAAAAATCGAACCAAACCGTCATATAAATATATAAATTTTATTTATATTTTTAAGACTTTATAGTGAATTTTCTTTAGAAAATGTAGAAATATTTGGGATCCTCTCATGTATTAACCTTGAAAGCGTAAATTAACGAAAAATTATTGTTAGACGACTAAGAAAATAACTATCATGTGTTACTAAAAAAATTCTCCCATTAGAATATATTAATAGATCATATATTTGTTAATTTTTTTCAGATTTACTAAACATATATTCACTTATCAAAGACTTATCTATAATTTTAACAAAGTAAGATTGAAATAATATTCATGTAATAAAAAAATCCGAAAATCCAAAAAAACTGACCAATCCAAACCGATATAGTTGGTTTGGTTCGGTTTTGATAAAAACTGAACCAACCCGGTCCATGTACATCCCTAGCAACAGTAATGGCAAAAACACAACTGATTATAGCATTTACTCTTTTTCTGCTCTTAGCTTTCTTGCATTCCCATTCCAGTTCAGCTTTCCAACCTCCAATGTTTTTCTTATTCCCCAGCCATACACATAGTCTAGACCACAGTTTCTTTGTGATTGAGCATTCAAAGAATAAGTGGTTAAAAGATTCTAGACTATGTACATAGAATGCACAAGCTACAGGCACTTGAATACTAAATTTCAATAGTCTGTCAACTGTTGTTAGTCTCTGCTGTGTTGTAAGTCAAAGTGTGAATTTATATCTCGGATGTACATTTGAATGCAGCATTAAACTCTTCCATTCAACTCTGTAATACTCTGGAATCAGTTTCAAATACATCTGTTTGATCTGGAACTTTCCATTCTTCCACATTACCTGTAATCTGTTGTGAATACTCCCTTGAAGTTGTTGATGCCCCATGATCACATTTCTATTGTCCAGTATCTTGCTCACTACCCAAGATATATTAGCAATATCATAGTTTTTAATATATGGATAAGTATGTATAAAGACATGACTGTCATTTAAAAAACTTTTTTAAATCCCTTTTCCAAACCTTCGGAGGGTATTTTTTAAAATAAATAATTTTAAAAAAAATTATATAATGCATGTTATTTTTAATACACCAAATTAAATAGTCGGTAAAAAGTAATCTCAGCATAATTAATTATTGTATTATTAATCTCAGTATTATTATTATATATCCTACCAAACGACCCTTAGTGGGGTGTTTCCTCTTGTACAGTGACCAACTTGATTGGTATATGATGTGACAAACTATTAATTTCCTTATTGCTTAATTAAGGGAAGCATAAGTCAATTTCAATCTCAACTAAAAAAGAAAATGGAAATAGTTAGTACTCCTTTCGCTTTATAGTGTGTTGCTTTTCCTTTTCTATTGATCAACAATTTAACTATTCCAGAGGAAGAAATAATAATTATCATTTGAAAATAATAGTTAGAGATTACAATATATGCCAGAATTACTACAAATAAGAACTTTTAAAAATAAAATCTTAATATTTTGCAAAAACCTTTTCAAACTTTAAAGAGTGGGTTTCAGAAAATCTAAAGTCGAAAATATTTTAGGACAGATGAATTACATAAGTGCTCTCTCTAGATCATTTATATTAAACCAAGCAACTTTAATTTCCTCTAAGAAATAAGTCAATTATTAACTCTCAACATAAAAGTTGATTGAACGAAGCAAATATTTTTCAATAGTCCAAAAGAAGAATGACCAATCCAATTCTAGAACTTGAGAATTCTTGCCTTTTGTCATTTCGTGTTTTTTTCATTTGGCTTAGAAAAAACATTTTTATTTTAAAAAATAAGGGTACAATTTTGTCGTGATACGAACCCAACTGTCAAGGTATTGTACGTGAACATGTTGGTTTATGTTTAGTCAATAATGGCATGCCAATTGGAAGAGTTGGTGGAACTAACAATTGGTTTATGTTTAGTCAACAATGGCATGCCAATTCGAAGAGTTGGTGGAAAGAGTTGGTGTGGATGCTAGGAGGAAGCTTCCTCCATTGATGTCACCCATGACATCAAGATGAAGTAGTTTGATGTCACCAATGACATCAAGAGAAGGTCTTTACCTCTATAAATAAATGCACTCCTTCATTTGTAGAAACCATCCCAAAAATAATACAATACATTGTAGTGAGTAGAGAGTTAAGAGAGAAATTCTCTTAAGTGTAATTGGGAAATCTCCCCTTCCTTTATAAATAACAAATAGGCCATTGTTCTCTGGTGGACGTAGGATTATTTTTTATCTGAACCACATTAAATCTTGTGTTCTTCCTTTTACGTTTCCGCTAATAATTGATATTAGAGCGACATGATTCCTTAACGATCCAAGGAGGAAGAACAAGCAAAGATGAGTTCCATGAAGTTTAAAATCGATAGATTCAGTGGATGCAACAACTTCAATATATGGAAGATCCAGATTATGGCGTTACTGCGGAGGGAAGGTTCAATCCATGCTATTGACGGAAAGTATCCTAAGGATATATCAGCTCCCGACATGGAGAAGATTGAAGGTGATGCATTGAGTGCAATCCAACTATCCCTTGCACCTAACGTGCTTTGTGAAGTGAGTACGGGTACCGAAGAGACGGCCAAACAGTTATGGGAAAAGCTAGAAGGGCTATAACAAGACCGATCAGTGACAAAAAGGATGTTGTTACAATGGGGTCAGGTACTTTGTTACAAGATCATTTAGATGCATTCAATAAACTTGTCATGGACTTACAGATTGCAGGAATTAAAAAGGAGGAGGAGACGCTTGTATGTGCTTTGCTATTTTCATTAACTTCAGGATATCGTGATATTGAGAATTCAATGATGTATATCAAGGGCCCTATCAAGCTTGAGCAAGTGCGGCAGGCCCTTAACTCTAGTGATGTGTGGAGGCACATCGAAGGAGATAGAGATGACCAGGCAAGTGGGCTCTTTGTGAGAGGCCGGACTAGCCAATAGGGAAAGAGCAAATCAAAGTACAAATCAAAGTCTCATGTGAAAAAGAAGAATACAGAGTGTTGGTGTTATGGCAAGAAGGGGCACTTTGAACGAGATTGCCCAATGTAAAAGTCCAAGGAAAAGGCGAGTCATCTACAGTTGAACAGGTACATGATTTTGATAATGATTATGTACTAACAACATCGTGTAATAATAGTAGTTATGGAAATAAATAGGTGTTAGACTCTGCTTGTACTCAGCATATGATGTTCTGAAAAGACTGGTTTAGCAGCTATGAGAAAAGTGGAGGAACCGTAGCAATGGGCAATAATGCAACTTATGCAATAGTTGGCATTGGCTCAGTTCGAGTTCGCTGCCATGATGGAGTCGTGAGGACTATTACACAAGTTTGTCATGTTCCTGATCTAAAGAAGAATTTGATCTCCTTGGGTACTCTGGATGAACAAGGCTACAGGTACATGAGCGAAGCAGGAACTATGAAGGTGACTAAAGGTTCTTTAGTCATGCTGAAAGGCAAGCTGGAGAACGGCCTTTACACATTGGCTAGAAGCACCATTTTTGGATCTGCAAATGCATCTACAGTGCAGTTATCTAATAATGACAAGGCAAGACTATAGCACATGAGACTGGGTCATATGAGCGCACGTGGACTGGAGATATTGAGCAATCGTAACCTTTTGGAAGGTGAGAAGATCATCACACTTGACTTCTGTGAGCACTGCATTCTAGGGAAGCAGAAGAAGGTCAGCTTCAGCACTGGCAAACTCAAGACAAGAGGAGTGCTAGACTACATCCATTCACACTTATGGGGTCCCTCTAAACTTCAATCGAAGGGCGAAAAGAGGTATCTTCTCACTTTTATTGATGATTTCTCACGAAAGGTGTCACGACCCAATTTTCAAACCCGGTCGTGATGGCGCCTCTCGTGAAAACAAGGCCAGCCAACTAACCCAAATTGTCTCTTTAACAATTATTAAACATAAATGAATAGATAAATACAGCTTAACGACAATAATAACCAGTATTTACAACCCAACACAACCCGACCGGGGTGTCACAAGTCACGAGCATCTAAAGAAAACCTGTACACAACTACAGGGCCAATAATATACAAGAAATAAATTCCGAAATTCTAAAGACAACGTCCAGTGCCGCGAACACTGGCGGTCACCTTGCTCAGCTTCAATAGTGATACCTTCAATCAGCTAATAACCTGCTACCGGGTGAACAATACCTGCAACTGCACGCGAGGTGCAGGGAGTAAAGTGAGTACTCCAACTCAGTGAGTAATAAAAATAAATAATAACTGAGCAGCCAAAAATCACGTAAAGCAACCAACATGCTATACAGAAGACGGGTATGATTTATGAGAAAATAGTGAAATCAGTGAAATCTTTAGAAATGTTTCGGCTCAGTTCAAATCTCTTTTGAAAATGGTCTCTTCAATAATTATGAAAACGGTCTCAAAATAGCTAGTGCTGATTAGCACAAAAAATTCGCCCCTCGGGCACAATTACCACATTATAACAGGTAAAAAGGCAAGAAGTATGCAAAATGAGCACATAAAAGAAATGTCTCAAACTGAGCCAACCCCTCGGCTCACAATCCACAACACCCTCTGCCCCTCGAGCTCCCTCTCTCAAATCACTCTCAGAAACAGTATCACATAATAACCACTGTGGCGCGCAGCCCGATCCACATACCGCTGCAGCGTGCAACCCGATCCATAGCTCGCTGCGGCGTACAACCCGATCCATATGGGTACCCGCGCTCACTGTGGGGGTGCAGACTCCGGAGGGGCTCCTACAGCCCAAGCGCTATATCATTGCGGCGTGCAGTCCGATCCAATATATACATACTACGGTGTGCAGTCCGATCCATATAATATACTACTGCGGCGTGCAGTCCGATCCATATAATATACTACTGCGGCGTGCAGTCCGATCCATATAATATACTACTGCGACGTGCAGTCCGATCCATATATAATCCTCACATCTAGGCCCTAGGCCTCACATCCCTCCGTGTATCCTCACATCTGTCCCTCGGCCGCACTCAGTCAGAATATCATCACAAGCCCCTCGGGCACTAGTAAGACAATAGTCCTCAGCCCAAATTATCATTTAAGACTCAATATGAGTAAAAGTGGTTGAGTTATAAAGTAGTGGGAAACAGTATGACTGAGTTCAAGTAATAAGTCAAAACAGTGAGGAAACAGTGAAAATAATCCCCGAAGGATTTAAATAGTTGGCACGAAGCCCAAGCATGGCAATCAGCCCAAATAACAGTGATAACCAATAAATTCCAGTCAATTATGCAGTAAATTCATCAATCGGGACGGATCAAGTCACAATCCCCAGCGGTTCTCTACCCCACGCCCACTATCCGGCGTGCAAGTTACCTTAATATAGCACTACGATGTGCAATCCGGGGTTTCAAACCCTCAGAATATCATTTACAATCATTACTCACCTCGAACCGGTGAAATCTCTAGCTCACGACACCTTTGCCCCTCAAATCGGCTTCCACGCGCGTCGTATCTAACCAAAAAAATAGAGCAAATATATCACAATATGCTAAGGAAACAATACCCAATCGAAAACAATCGAGAAATAGCAAAAATCTCGAACCTAGCAAAACCCGAGCCCTGGGCCCACTTCTCAAAAAATTACAAAACTTACATTACCGGATTTTTCGTCTCGCCACCAGTCCATACATACCAAGAACTCTTAAATCCGAGCTCAAATGGCCTATCAAATCCCAATTTGAAATATCAAAAACTCAAGCCCTAGTCCATCAATTTTTAGGCTTAATTCCATGAATTTCTAGGTTAATTTCATATAATAATCATGTTTTAACTCAAAAATGTTACCTCCAATTAACTCCAGTCGAAACCCTCTTCATTTGCTTCCAAAAAGCTCTCAAGATGCTCAACAATGGAGGAAAATAATACCTAGCTCGCGGAGGAAATATTTAATAATCAGCCCAGCATTTTCGCTTATGCAGTCCCCATCCCGCTTCTGCGGGACTGCTTCAGTGCCCTTCCTTCCGCTTCCGCAGAAACCCAACTCTCGAACCCAACCGCTTATGCGGTCACAACATCGCAGAAGCGATTCCGCTTCTGCGGAACCAGGCGCCCAGGCCTCCTCACCGCTTATGCGGTCATTCCATCGCTTAAACGGCCTCGCTTCTGCTGTCCAAATTCCGCAGAAGCGGAAATACCAGAAGCAGCAACATTTTTCCCTTTCCACAAGTTCAAAACTTCCCGTTAGCCATCCGAAATCACCCCGAGGCTCCCGGAAAAGTGAAATTAGGACCAAGAAACTCATACCTAAGGTGAGGAGGAAGTGGTTTCAACTCCAACACCGGCGGCTCCTCTATAGATGGCTTTGTTGGAGGGGTCTTGCGATTTTCAAGGTCCAATGATAACTTCCTAGGCTCATAAGAGTA
>MU767616.1:7121-32870 GCA_026770625.1 Nicotiana glauca | reverse complement strand
CAGTTTTCTTAAGTTAAAATCGATCCGTTAGCCTTCCGAAATCCACCCGAGGCCCTCGGGACCTCAACAAAATGCGTCAACCAGTCATAAAATATCATTAAAACTTGTTTCAATCCTCAAAACACATCGAACAACGTTAAAACCATTAAATTACAATGGATTCAAGCCTAAATTTATCAAATTCTTCCAAAACTCACATTCAATCTGAAACCCAACCAAACGACGTCTGAATGATCTGAAATTTTGCGGACAAGTCCAAAATCATCTAACGAAGCTACAACAACTCTCGGAATTCCATTCCGACCCTCGGATCAAAATCTCACCTATCAACCGGAAATCGCCAAAATACTAACTTCGCCAAAATAGGCTAACTTCTTCGCCGGACCTCCAAAATTACTTCTGATTGCGCTCATAAGCCTTAAATCATCACCCAGAGCTAACCGAATTATCGGAATTCAATTCCGAGCCCTCTAACTCACAAGTCAATATCCGATTGACTTTTCCAATCTATTCCTTCATTAAAGAGACTAATTGTCCCATTTCCTACCAAACTCGATCAGAATTGACTCAAATTCACCAAGTAAATATATTAAAACATGAATGAGCATATAACGGGGAAAACGGGGCAGTAACTCACATGACGATGGGCCGGGTCGTCACAATTCTGGAGCCACTCACCATGTTTGTGCTGTTAGAGAAGCTTTTGCTACTTTTGCTCCTGTTGGACCCGATGAGACGATTTCTATGGGAAATGCTTCAAAGGCCAAGATTGAAGGATGTGGAAAGATATTTCTCAAAATGACTTCCGGCAAAGTGGTGACTTTGAACAACGTCCTTCATGTTCCCGAGATTAGGAAGAATTAAGTCTCTACTGGACTTCTTGTTAAAAATGGTTTTAAATGTGTTTTTCTTTCCGATAAGGTTGTGATAAATAAGAATGAAATATTTGTGGAAAACGTTACCTCACTGAGGGCCTTTTAAAGCTGAATGTAATGGTTGTTAAAAATATTAATAAAATTTTATCTTTGTGTGATGACCCGCCACATCATCATGCCACATAGGCGCCATTTGGCATATATTAATGCCGTGTGGAAGCTTACATAAGAAAAAGGCTAGCATTTGTGAGAAGATTCTAGAGATGTATGGACATTTCCTTAGGAAGAACCTAGATCTTTATGGATTTGCTAGAAAAGTCCTTGGAATCTTCTAGGCTTGTAGAGAATTCTAGAGAAAGCCCTTATCTGGTAAATATCAAGGACTTGTGTAATAATTAATATTTACATACTAGCCCCTAGGAGACTAGTATATAAAGGGGGCCATTCATTTGTAATTCATCAAGCAAACAATTCAAGTTCTCTTTAATACAAAGCTTCCTTTAACAATTCTCTTGTGTTCTTTCTTCCATTCTCTTAGCGATCTTGAGTGTAGTAAGGCTGACTTGGCATAGCAAGAACGTGAGCAAGTTGTTCAAGAACGTGAGCGAGTTGTCAAGTGTCGCACGTGTACTTAGTTAACAACTAAGGACGAGACAACGTGGTATCAGAGCCAAGGTTTCAACTAAGGGAATGGCAAACAACAGAGAAGTTAATGCTGCCAACACCCATGCCAACGTCATCCAGGATGTTGCTGGCAAGAGAGACCATGGAAAAAAAAGTAATGCCACCAACAAGAGCCAGGAGGTGCCACCTGAGGTTGTGTCAAATGAATGGCTTACATCCCAAGAACCGTCTGCCACTGAGGCGAGCGTGGATAAAGTGAAGGTCCTTCCAGAGGATGTCTCACTCGGTAAAGAGTGGGTGATGAAGATAAATGCGGGGATGGACACCATGGAGATCTTTGGCCATCACTTAAGGAAGGTGGAAGGCACCCTTAGCATTCTTGAGGGGTACACTATTGAAGAGATTGAGAGTATCCGAAATGACTTGGAAGGACGTACACAGACTGAGATGGAACTAAGGCAAACCATCACTGCCTTAGAGTGCAGACTCATGGAGGCTTTAAGTACTATTGATGCTACAAAGGCGAAGATATATTCACTCGATGAGCATTTCAATGCTGGCGTGACCGAGGCAGCCAGTAATGTTGTGGTGATGAGAGAGGTCAAGATTGAGGCTCCCAAACCCCCGATGTTCAAAGGTATTCGTGATGTACAAGAAGTGGAAAACTTCCTTTGGCACTTGGAGAACTACTTCATGCACGGCAAAGTGAGGGACGACGAGGCCAAGATCAACACTGCGGTATTGTACCTCTCAGAGACTGCCATGCTCTGGTGGAGAAGGAAGACAGCTGACGTAGATAAAGGTCTATGTACTATTAGCACATGGGATCAATTCAAAACCGAGTTCAAGCGATAGTTCTTTCCAAACAATGTCTTGTACGAGGCAAGGCGGAAGCTTAGGGAATTGAAGCAAACAGGGAGCATACGTAACTATGTCAAGGATTTCACTACCCTTATGCTTCAAATCCCCAACCTAACCAATGATGACTTGTTGTTCCACTTCATGGACGAGTTGCAAAATTGGGCTAAACAGAGTTGCAACGCCGACAAGTCACTAATATAGACCAAGACATAGTGGAGGTCGAATCATTGATGGATTTCAGGCATGACAAGCACGACAAAGGCAATGGCAAGGAGTCAAAGGTTAATAATGTCAAAGGTGGGGAAGATCGTGGTAGAGGCAAGGAGATACATCAACAATACTCCAAGACTCAAGATTCCAAAAAGTCAAGTGGTCGTCAGGGCTACGCCGAGAAGAAGGCATAGACTGAGAAGAAGGGATGCTACATATGTGGAGGGCCGCACAGATTCAGGAATTTTCCCGACCTAAAAAGCCTCAGCGCCATAGTCCATGAACGAAAGGAGCAGCCGCAAGGAGAGAGCTCGAGAACCGCACAGTTAGGTATGATCGGATTATGTGGTGCTGTCACAAAACAAGCTATCCAACCCACCGAGAACGGCACTCAGTACGTGGATCTCACCATTGTGACACCTCCTTTTTACACACCCGAAGGTGGTACAAGGGAGTTTTTCCAATTAAAGGACAATCGAAAAGGGATTATATTAAAAGATTCAGATTCACCACTTGGGAGATTTATGGTGTCCCAAGTCACCGGTTTAATCCCGAATCAAGGAAAAGTTGACTCTGTTTAACAGTCCGCGAACAAGAAATTCGAGTAAGGAATTATGTTAACCCGAGAGAAGGTGTTAGGCATTCCCGGGTTCTGTAGTTCTAGCACGGTCGCTCAACTGTTATATTCAGCTTAATTATCTGATTTTAAAACACTTTTAAACCTATATGCATTTTAACTTTAAAACCGCTTTTAATTATTTTAAGGAAGAGTGCAACGTCATCTAAAACACGTCTTTGGACCACGCCACATGAAATGCACCTACAGTCCCAGACACATTTTATTTAACGTTGTTAAGATTTGGATTTGGGTTACATGAAATGCACACCTGAGTTTAGAAAGGTAATTTTTAAAATAGCTCGCCTAAAGCAACTATGCACTTTCAACTTTGCGAGGGCCATAAAAATTCAAATTAATGGCACACCTCAATTTCTAAATAGTCAAAATTAATTAGATGAGGGTGTGGGTTATGAAAAGTATGGAAGAAATAAGGTAAATTAATTGTGGAAAGGTGGTATGGCTTATTGAAGTATTATACTAAAGTTATGAAGCTTCGCAAATTGAACTCCTGATCTAATGTCAAATACAATTCTCTTCTCTGTATTTTATAAGTTCAATTATGAGAACTAGAAAAGCAAGCTTATTAGCCTTATTCCAAATTAATGATACTACAACGTATTTAAAAATGAAAAAAGCTGCTTCTGTGAAAAAGTTCATACCAATCTTCTTTTGTTAGTTTATTTACTCAAAATACTAAACTAAGATTGGCAACGATGCAATGAACTTATCTTTACAATTTCAGGATCAAATGCAATAATAAGTGAACAACCAACACACAATGCAAAATAATCACTTATAGAAACCAAACAAAATATAACTTGTAATTATTATAGGAATAGAGATGGACCTTAGAAGGAGTTGTACTTCTCGTCTTTACAGTATGTGAGTCCAAGAACAAATAAAAACCAGTACAGGATCGCGATGAAGCGGAATTTCGTCGGACGACACTCTAACCTCAATGGAACCGAACAGACCCAACGAACAGAGCTAGCGACCGACGAACGGGCTTTAACGGGATTCGATTTCAACAGAAACGTTACACTAAATGGAACGACGAACTTGAAACTCAGCCGACAACCTCAAACGAACTTTCCACGAGCTTTAAACGAACTTCATTGACTAAATGAAATTACGTCGCCGGTTTCCGGCCATTTCCGATGGTGAAGGAGCAGCAGAAACTACTTTAAATTACATGTATTTAATTGTACTTTTGGTATTCAAACAGCCAAAATTGTGTTTTGAACTTGATTATGATAACTAATGCACATTCATTTTTATTATTGTCACGTGCATACGGAACTAATAATTTATCGACTTCATCTGTTACGCAAATGATGCGTGTAACTAACAACTCATAAATATCTGAAAAAAAGTGAAACATTGAGAAGTATAATTGTAGAAATTCATACATGGATCAAACTATATCAATTGAGAAAGCAAGAATATAATCTGCAGAAGAAATGAAGAATGAAATGAAGAAGAAACAGAGAAAGAAAATGAAGAAGAAGAGATAGGGAGAGAGAACTTTGTATCTTATTTCTTGTGTTATGAAATGTATTACAACCATATATATAGAGCAATATTCTCTACTAAATACTAGTTCAAATTTTCAGATGTGAAGTATCTAATTTTCCCGCTAATCTAACAACTCTAACTACCTTAATTAACTTAACTGACTTTTAACTCACTCAACTAATTTCTGGAAATTTCCAGCTGGGTTCGTTTTAAACTATTTCACTGCTTTTCATTTCTTCCATTATATTCAATACTCCCCCTCAAGCTAGGTGGTGTAAATATATTGAGTAATCCTAGCTTGAACCTTAGATACATGTGTTGAGCTTTGTTTAACCCTTTGGTAAATATGTCAGTTGCTTGTTCAGTGGTGACTATGTATTTTGTCTTCACTAGACCTTGTTGTATTTTCTCTCTTATGAAATGGCAATCTATTTCAATGTGTTTTGTTCTTTCGTGGAAGACTGGATTAGCTGCAATTTGAATTGCAGCTTTGCTGTCACTGTATATAGTTACAGGAAGTTGAACTTTGAATCCAATTTCTTTGAGCATTCCTAGTATCCATGTCAGTTCTGCTACTGCTGAGGCCATGCTTCTATATTCACATTCAGCAGAACTCCTTGAAATTGTAGTTTGTTTCTTTGATTTTCATGACATAGTTGAATCTCCAATCTTTACCAAGAAATCAGTAACTGATCTCCTTGTTTGTGGACTTACTACCCAGTCAGCATCACAGAAGGCTGTGATGCTATCTTGTGGTTTATTTGACAAGAGTACTCCTAGACCAGGCTCATTTTTGACATATTTAACTATTTTGTGTGCACCTTCCATATGAGATCTTTTTGGTTGTTGTAAGAATTGGCTTAGATTCTGCACACTGTAAGCAATATCAGGCCTTGTGACTGTGAGATATAAGAGCTTTCCAATGAGTCTTTGATATGAGCCTATGTCAGATATGACTTCATCCTTAGTACTTGAGATAGTTGATAGATGTTCATCATATTCCTTGGTTATGAGCTTTGAGTTACAGTCCATAGGTGTTCCTATTAGTTTTGCAGCTGATAGACCAAGCTCAGATATTAATTTTAATGCATATTTTCTTTGATGCATTAATATTCCTTTTTCTGACCTTGCAAATTCAATTCATTAGAAAATACTTCAATTCACCCAAGTCCTTTATCTTGAAGGCATTTTGTAGTGCAGTTTGGTATCTTGTATGAGTTCTAAGTTATCACCTGTTATTAGCATAGCATCAACATAAATGAGTGCCACTATAGTACCTCTGTCTATTTTCTTAATAAACAGGGAATGATCATATTTACTCTAGACAAACTGAAACCTTAGCAAAGCTTCTGTTAATTTGGCATTCCATTGTCTTGGTGCCTGCTTTAGACCATACAGGAATTTTATGAGTCTACATACTTTATTCTCCCCCTGACTATGAAATCCCTATGGCAATGTCATATAAATCTTATCTATGAGATCTCCCTGTAGGAATGCATTGTAAACATCCATTTGGTGTATGTGCCAACTTCCTGCAGCTGCTATAGATAAGACTAATCTCACTGTGACCATTTTGATTACAGGAGAAAAAGTCTCTTGATAGTCTATATCTTATTGCTGACTATAGCCTTTTGCTACTAGTCTTGCCTTAAGTCTTTATACTTCACCTGTTGCCTTGTATTTGACTTTGTATATCCATTTGCATCCAATTGGCTTTTTTCCTTCTGGTAAGTTTACTACTTCCAAGTTATTGTTTTCCTATAGAGCTTTAATTTCTACTTTCATAGCTTCAATCTATGCTGGATCTTGAGCTGCTTCAATATATGATTGTGGTTCTGTAACTGATAAGAATGCTGCAAGAAAGGCAGTATATTTTGGTGATATATTATCATAAGACACATAGTTAGAAATTGGATATTTAGTTTTATTATGTAAAATCAGTGATATGAAATCCTTTTTCCATTTTGGTGGTTTAGAAGTTCTTGTAAACTTCCTGGTATGTTCCATTCTTTGTTTTTGCTTTGGAGCAGACTTAATTGGCAATTGTTGAACTATTGGTGCCCTTGTAATTTTTGATATAAGTGGTATGTTTGCATGATTTGTGTCTATACTGTAGACTGTGTATTCGTAGTATTCTCAGATGGAGGATTTGTTGTAGAGATCTGTAAATGTTGATTTCTGCTTGATTCTTGGCAGCTGCTAGATAGAATCTGTTGCTCCAACACTTGTAAGGTTTGTTCATCTGTTTGAGATTCCTGTGTTATAGTGTTATTAAATATAGGAATTTCAGTAGTATTCCATTTAAAAGGAAATACATCTTCTCTAAAACTGACATCCATGTTGATAAAGAAATACTTGTTAGTGATATCATATAATATGTAACCTTTTTGCACTTCTGAGTATCCTATTAGAACACTTGTTCTAGTTCTGGATTGAATCTTGTCAGTCTCCGATATATTCTTTGCATAGTAGAGACATTCCATTACTCTCAAATGGTTAACAGAAGGTTTTATATGATACATTTTTTCATAGGGAGACATTTTTATCACAGATGATGGCAGTCTATTAATAAGATATACTGCAGCTTGTACACAGTGGCCCCAAAATTTCAGAGGAATATTTGCTTGAAATCTAATTTCTCTTGTTATTTCTAGAATATGTCTATGTTTTCTTTCTGCTATGCCATTTTGTTGTGGTGTATAGGCACATAACCTCTGATTTATTATACCCAATTGCTTGAAGATGTTGTTACATGTTTCATTATGAAATTCAGTACCATTCTCAGTTCTAACTACTTTGACTAAAGTGTTGAACTGAGTTTGAACATATTTTAGGAAGAGAGGAATAACAATGCAAGCATCAGATTTGAGTTTTAGTAAGTACACCCAAGTCATTCTAGTATGATCATCTACTATGGTTAGAAAGTATTTATTTCCATCAAAGGTTTGTACTTTGTAAGGTCCCCATACATCCATGTGAACAAGATCAAACTTAGCACTACTTCTATTCAAACTAGTAGGAAAAGGAAGTCTACATTGTTTAGCTCATGGACATACACTGCACTTATCTATAGTTTCTGTTATATCCTTGCTGTTAGCAGGCAAAATTTTACTCAAAGTAGTACTAGCTATATGACTAAATCTCATATGCCATAGTTTTATTTCTTTTATACTAATAGCAGTAACTTCATGAGCATTTAATCCAGTTCCTCCAAGTTTTCCAGTTGATTTGTTTAATAGCAGATATGGCCCATCATCCTCTTTACCAATCTCCTTCACCTTGCCATTGTAAAGATCCTGAAAAATACAAAAGTTAGGATAAAAGGCAGCTACACAATTTAACTGTTTTGTCACCTGTGATACTGACATAAGATTGTATTTAAAGTGAGGCAGTAAAAAGACATTAGTTAGAGTGCTATTATCAGAAATTTTGCTTGAACCAATGAGTGTTACTGTTGATACTTCACCATTTGGTAACTGCATATTTTTCCCATTAGCATCTTTTAGTAAAGAAGCTTTGTCTAACATATTTATATCAGAAACCATGTGATTTGTTGCACCATTGTCAGTGATCCAATCTTTGAGAATTTTGGATACTAACATAACTTTACTGTTGCAAATACCTAGTTCTGTACCTGCTACATTAGCTGAAGAGCCAGTGTTTGAGTTTGTGCTTTGTTGATGGCTTTGATTTAGCATCTGAACAATCTGATCATATTGAAATTGAGTAAAGGCACACACTCCCGTTTGAGTTATTTGTCTTGACATTTGTGTCAGTTGTGAAGGTGTATATGTGTAATGCATCCTGCTTGTTTGTTATTTCCTTGATTATCCAGCTGTGTCATTTGTTCACCTGCTTTTTGAGAGAGTACATTGTAAGCTGCAAAACTACCAGGACCCCCTCTCCTTTTAAATCTAGAATCTTGAGGATATCCTTTTAGCTTATAGCAGTTTTCTTTGGTATGATTCCTCATTTTGCAATGATCACAGTAAAAACTACCTCCATTTTTCTTGAACTTCTGAGGTTGATATACAGTCTTGGAATACATAGCCACAGACTCAAGATTGGGCATAGTACCCAATAGACCAACTGAATTTGAAGATGCTCCCACATCTTTTTGTGCTTCATCACTTACTATCATAGCATATGCTTGATTTACTGAGGGTAGAGGAGTCATCAAAATAATTTGACTTCTAGCCTGTAGATAGTTATCATTCAATCCCATTAAGAATTGATATAATTTTTGTCGTTGAAGATACTGAACAAATTCTCTTGATTTATCACATTTGCACCCAGGTAGTGGCACTAAGGCTTCCAATTCAACCCATAGTTCTTTAAGCTTAGCGAAGTAGGTTGCTACAGAAGTAGTTCCTTGTGTTAGATTCACAATTTCTTGATGTAAACTGAATGACCTAGATCCATCCACTTTATTGAACCTTTCTTTAAGATCTTCCCACACATCTTGAGAATTATCATCATACACCATTCCTCCTAATAGATTGCTAGACACAGTATTCATATTCCAAGATTGAACTACAGCATTACACCTTTCCCAGTGATACCATAGTTCTTCCCTAAAACTTTCTTTCTTCCAAGAACCATTGACAAAACCTAGTTTGTTTCTTCCTAGTAGAGCAATCCTCATGTATTTACTCCATAGTGAGTAATTTTCAGAACCAGTTAACTGTAGAGAAATGAGGGAAATGCCACTTACATCTGTTGAATACAGATACAAGGGGTGATTATGATCTATAGAAGGCAAGATTCCTGGTGCATTTTGTGTTGAGCCTGCATCGATTTAATTGACAGCTATTCCACTCCCAGTTTCCAGATTTTCTGCACCATTGATAGCCATGTTTCAAGAATTATTTTCCAGATATTCAACTTGATACCAATTATGCTTCTTCCCTTTTAGTTTCTATAGATTTTAAAAGTTGCCTGAGAATTCTAAGAGTTTCAGAGTTTTGCGAGTGTGATTTGATTGCGGAGGGATCTGATACCATGTAGAAATTCATACATGGATCAAACTATATCAATTGAGAAAGCAAGAATATAATCTGCAGAAGAAATGAAGAAGGAACTAAAGAAGAAACAGAGAAAGAAAATGAAGAAGAAGAGATAGGGAGAGAGAACTTTGTATCTTATTTCTTGTGTTATGAAATGTATTACAACCATATATATAGAGCAAGATTCTCTACTAAATACTAGTTCAAATTTCCAGATGTGAAGTATCTAATTTTTCTGCTAATCTAACAACTCTAACTACCTTAACTAACTTAACTGACTTTTAACTAACTTAACTAATTTCTGGAAATTTCCAGCTGGGTTGGTTTTAAACTATTTCACTGCTTTTTATTTCTTCCATTGTATTAAGTAATAATGGTCCATGAGTGTTAATAATAGTTGAGTGTCATGAGTACTATACTTATCAATTCAAAAAACATCTTATGTAAAGTGTAATGTATGTTACTGGACATATACGATGCAGATAGCCAAGACAAAAATGGAAGAACTAACCTTTTATTGTTGAAATTTCGGAGCAAGTACAATGAAAATAAAATCTCTAAAACAGCAAAACTTGAAGTCGAGCTACTGACTAGGCATCTGGACCGGAATCGCAACCTCGATGACAACCTCAACGGCTCGATGACTGAGAAACTCTCATGTACTGTCACTGTTTCTGCTATATTTTTGGCAAGTTGTGTGTGTGTGTGTTTGCCGGTGCTGTCGTGAATGAAAAAAAATTGAAGAAGCAGCAGCTGCTCCTGTCTGTGTGTGCGCGTCACTGAAGGGTGTTCGTTTGGTGATAGAAGGCTGAAGTTCGTTGGGGGAAGGGGTTAGCAGGTTCTGGTGTTGTCTTTGAAGGAGAGAATCGAAGGTTTGAGTGTTTCCTTTGTTTTTGTTTAATGGTGAAAGGGGTCTGTATTGGAGAAGAAGGCAGAACGGATGGGATCTGATCTCTTAGGCGTTATTTTTTGTTTTGTTTTTTTTCAGCTCTTTTTTTCCTCTCCCCTTAGACCATGATTTTCATCCCTTAAAACGGTATTAAGTTATTGCCATTTTCATTACCTATTCCCATTTTTAATTATCTCCACTCAAACATTTAATGTATTTCTAACTCTACCACTTATTAGAAGATTCTTAAGTAGGTACGAACCTCCTTTTTATTTTTTATTATTTTTTTAAAAAATAAAATAAAATCTAAATTAATTCCTAACCCCAAATTACCCTAGAAAATTAAATTAATTAACACTAATAATTATTACAATTAATTAAAACCAAATTAAAGAAAACCAACAAAATTCAAATCTAAAAATTAAATAATACAAAATAAACTATTTTTTGTGATTTTTCTATTTTTTGTAAAGCAGATAAATTACTAACTGATTTAAAAATGCAAAATTAAATCCTAAATGTAAATACAATATATTTTTTGTATTTTCAAGATTATGTAAAAATAAAGATAAAGTACTATTTTGTAAATTTTTTTTAGTTTTTCGAAAGGTATATAAACTAAAAGCAACTGAAATGAAGAAATATTTTTGTAATTTTTATTTTTGTGATAAAATAAAGTAAAAGAGGTAAAACTAGTTAAAATAACTATATTAGACCTAAATTAAATATTTAAATATAAAAATGTATAAAATCTTGGGGAGGGTAAAAAATTACATGTACAACCATCAACAACAAGCCCGCTCGTGCAATGGTGGATACTAGAGCAACTCATAATTTTGTGACTGAGGCTGCCGCAAAGAGATTAGAATTGAAGCTCGCTCCAACCAACTCTCGCGTCAAGACCGTGAATGTCGAGGTACAAAATGCTCGTGTGGTAGCTAATGGAGTTGATGTCAGATTGGGAGCTTGGAAAGGTATGACAAACTTTATCATAACCGCTATGGATATCTTTGACATCATACTGGGGCAAGAGTTCCTTAGACATTGTCATACTTTGATCGAACCCTACCTCTAACGTCTGTTAGTTATGGAACAAGAAGGAGCTTGCATGGTACCTATAGTGACTATGCCACACGGACAGATCCAAGCACAACTCTCAGCTATGCAGGTTGTCAAGGGGATCAAGAAATCGGAGTCTAGGGGAAGACAAGAATTTTCAAGAGACAGTGCCGCCTTGCATAGAGAAATTGCTTGAGAAAAACAAAGATGTCATGCACGAGGAGTTGCCTAAGCACTTGCCACCTAGGCGAGAGGTGGATCACAAGATTGAGTTGGAGTCAGGGTCTAAGCCACCTGCATTTGCCCCATATCGTATGGCACCGCCCGAGCTAGAGGAGCTCAAGAAACAATTGAAAGAGTTGCTGGATGCTGGTCACATTTGACCATCAAAGGCACCTTTCGGCGCACCAGTATTGTTCCAGAAAAAGAAGGATGGATCGTTGCGCTTGTGCATAGACTACCGAGCACTTAATAAGGTTATAGTGAAGAATAAGTACCCGATCCCGCTCATTGCTGACTTGTTCGATAGACTTGGGCAAGCTAAGTACTTTACCAAGGTGGATCTTCGAAAGGGCTACTACCAGGTTCGCATTGCTGAAGGGGATAAGCCAAAGACAGCATATGTGACGAGATATGGAGCGTTTGAGTGGTTGGCGATGCCCTTCGGCCTAACCAATGCACCGGCCACATTTTGCACCCTTATGAACAAGATTTTTCATCCCTACCTTGATCAATTCATGGTAGTCTACCTAGATGACATAGTCATCTTCAGCAAAACCTTGGAAGAATACATGGAGCACTTAAGGAAAGTTTTCCAAGACTTACGGGAGAACGATCTATACATCAAGAGGGAGAAGTGCGAGTTTTCACAATCAAAGGTGCACTTCTTGGGCCATGTCATTAGCAATGGCGAGCTACGCATGGACGAGGCTAAGGTAAGTGCTATCTAGGAGTGGGAGGCACCTACAAAGGTAACAGAGTTAAGATGCTTCCTTGGCCTTGTTAACTACTATCGTCGATTCATCAGTGGCTACTCAGCAAAGGTTGCACCATTGACTGAGTTGCTAAAGAAGAACAAGCCATGGGTTTGGACGGAGCATTGCCAAAAGGCGTTTGAATGCCTTAAGGCAGCTGTAACAGAGGAGCCAGTCTTGGCGTTACCTGACTTTGCCAAGACATTTGAGGTGCACACAGATGCCTCAGACTTCACCATTAGGAGTGTCCTAATACAGGATAAACATCCTATAATGTTTGAGAGCCGGAAGTTAAATAAGACGGAGTGGCGTTACACAGTGCAAGAGAAAGAAATGATTGCCATTGTGCATTGCCTTCGTATATGGCGACATTATCTGCTTGGGTCGAGGTTCATGGTCAAGACCGATAATGTGGCTACTAGCTACTTTCAGATGCAGAAGAAGTCACACCAAAACAGGCTAGGTGGCAAAACTTCTTGGCCGAGTTTGATTATGTGCTAGAGTACAAGCCGGGCAAAGGTAATGTTGTAGCTGATGCCTTGAGCCGGAAATCCAAGCTTGCTGCCATCACTTCAACAACTTGGGACATTCGTGAGGCTATAAAAGAAGTCATGCAACATGATCCGGCAGCCAAACAACTTATCGAGTTAGCCAACCAGGGTAAGACGAGACATTTTTGGGTAGAAGATGGCCTATTGCTTACCATGGGTCGACGGGTCTACGTACCTAAGTTTGGAGACATTAGACGGCGGATCATAAAGGAGAGTCATGATACAATGTGGGCCGGTCATCCAGGCCAACGTCGCACCAGGTCCTTGGTTGAGTCAGTCTACTATTGGCCATGCATGCGAGATGATATCGAATGTTATGTGCAGACTTGTCTCGTATGTCAGCAGGACAAGGTTGAGCAACAACAGCCCGGTGGACTTTTGGAGCCACTACTAGTTATAGAGCGTCCATAGGAGAGCGTGACTATGGACTTTATCACTTGCCTACTAAAGTCCGGCGGTTATAGTACTATTATGGTAGTCGTGGATAGATTTTCCAAATATGCCACCTTCATGCCTACCTCACCGGGTTGCACAGCTAAGGAAGCTGCCAAGCTATTCTTTAAGAATGTGGTAAAGTATTGGGGCGTACCAAGGCATATTATCAGTGATCGAGACCCCCGCTTCACTGGGAACTTTTGGAGAGAGTTGTTCGACATACTAGGCACATAACTGCACTTTTCTAGTAGTTTCCACCCACAGACGGATGGACAGACGGAACGAGCCAATGCCTTACTAGAATGCTACTTGAGGCATTATGTAAGCGCGCGTCAAAAAGATTGGGCAAGGCTATTAGAGATCGCCCAATTCTCTTATAACTTTCAGCGGAGTGAGTCCACGAGGCGGACACCATTTGAGCTAGCCACAAGACAACAACCACAAACTCAACATTCATTACCAGCTGCGTTTGAGGGAAAGATTTTGGGGGCTTATCATATGGCCAAAGATGGGAGGAGAAGCTTGACACTGCTAAGTCCTACTTGGATAAGGCAGCTAAGAAGATGAAGAAGTTTGCGGACCATAAACGGCGTCCCACGGATTATAGAGTTGGGGACATGGTCATGGTGAAGTTTAACCCAAGACAGTTCAAGGAACTACAAGGCATGCATCAGAATCTGATTCGCAAGTATGAAGGGCCATTTAAAATCGTCGCCAAGGTAGTCAAGATCTCATACAAGCTTGACACGCCATTGTATCTTAATATATACCCTGTCTTCCATGCCAGCATGCTTAAGCCATATCATGAAGATAAGGATGATCCGAGTAGGGGACAATCAAGTCGAGCGCTAATGACTATCACTGCCTCGCATGATCGGGAGATTGAGGCTATCATAGATTACCTGGACAGGAAAAAACAAGGGCAAAAAGCCACCGCTATGTTCCTCGTCCATTGGAAAGGGCAATAACCGGAGGAGGTCACGTGGGAACGATATGAGAACTTGTGGCAATTCAAAGATAAGATCCGAGAGTTTATGCAGCAGCATTGCACCGCGGTCGTCTCAATATTAGGTGTGGGGAGAGTGTGATGAACCGCCATGTAATCATGCCACATAGGCACCATTTGTCGTATATTAATGCCATATAGAAGCTTACATAAGAAGAAGGCTAGCATTTGTGAGAAGATTCTAGAGAAGTATGGACATTTCCTTAGGAAGAACCTAGATCTTTATGGATTTGCTAGGAAAGTCCTTGGAATCTTCTAGGCTTATAGAGAATTCTAGAGAAAGCCCTTATCTTGTAAATATCAAGAACTTGTGTAATAATTAATATTTACACACTAGCCCCTAGGAGACTAGTATATAAAGGGGGCCATTCATTTGTAATTCATCAAGCAAACAATTCAAATTCTCTTTAATACAAAGCTTCTTTTAACAATTCTCTTGTGTTCTTTCTTCCATTCTCTTAGCGATCTTGAGTGTAGTAAGGCTGACTTGGCATAGCAAGAACGTGAGCAAGTTGTGCAAGATCGTGAGCGAGTTGTCAAGTACTACACATGTTCTTAGTTAATAACTAAGGACGTGACATTCATCTTACTTACTTGAGTCAAATGAATTATAGCATATACGTTTGGGTCATGTCAATTATAAAACCTTACGAAAAATGATTAATTTGAAAGTATTGCCTAAGTTTGAATGTGACAAATCAAAATGTCAAGTATGTGTGGAATTTAAGTATGTTAAACATCCTGATAAGTCGGTTGAAAGGAATTCAAATCCTTTAGAATTAATTCACACAGATATTTGTGACATGAAGTCAATATCATCTCGTGGTGGAAAGAAGTATTTCATAACTTTTATTGACGATAGTACTCGATATTGCTATGTTTACTTACTTAATTGTAAAAATGAAATAATAGACACATTCAAGCAATACAAAAATGAAGTTGAAACACAACTTAACAAGAAAATCAAAATAATAAGAAGTGATAGGGGTGGTGAATATGAATCTTCTTTTGAAAAAATATGTTTAGAATATGAAATTATTCATGAAAAAATGGCCCCTTACACGCCCCAATCCAATGGGATTGCAGAAATAAAGAATCGTTCATTAAAGGAGATGATGAACGCGTTATTGATAAGTTCTGGTTTGTCACAGAACTTGTGGGGGGGAAGCCATTCTTACGGCTAGCCGAATACTAAATCGAGTACTCCATAGCAAAACACAATCCATTCCATATGAAAAATGGAAAGGAAGGAAGCCCAACTTGAATTATTTTAAAGTGTGGGGGTGTTTGGCAAAAGTGCAAGTTCCTAACTTGAGTTACTCCCTCTCTTTCAGTTTATGTGAACCTATTTCCTTTTTGGTCCGTACCAAAAAGAATGAACCCTTTCTAAATTTGTTAACAATTAGCTTAAACTTATAATTCTACCCTTAATGAGAAGCTTTTACAACCACATAAATACTCCAGGGCCCTTTTTGACTTGTTTAGGACTACAATTTCACAAGTCTTCATTTTTTCTTAAACTCTATGCCCAGTCAAACAGGTTTACATAAATTGGAACGGAGGGAGTACATATTGGGAATCTTACATAAATGTCCCAAAAAAGTCCCAACTTACCAACTTCTAGCCATTAATCATAGACTTACCAAAACTAGCCAAACACATATAAAAATTAAAAACACAAATAAATAAGGTTCTTTCTCTCAAAGAATCACACACAAAGATCTTCTTTCATGTTTTTAAACGTCATTAGCTATATTAGATGCAAGATGGAAAGAAAATTTTGGTGATGAGGTAGCAAATATATATATATATATATATACGAGATCCCAAAAATATAAGAAAAAATAATTTTTTTTTCAATGGGTATGGTTGAGATTCATTGAAAACATATAGATGAGTCAAATATACAAATTTGAGGAAGATTGGAGCTGATTTGGACTGATTTAATATCAAAATGTGTAGTTAAAATCGAGTTCAAAAAATTCTTCTATCGAGTTCAGAAAATTCTTCTGCGATACATGTATCACTCATGTATCTCGCACGCATGTATATATGTGATACACATTTAATACAAATATAATATATGTTTGATACATAAGAGATACACTGTGCGATACACATATCATTTTTTCATGTTCATTATCTATTTCGAATTTTCAATTCAAACCACCTCAAAACTCCATCAAATCATCCCATAACTGAGGTTCAAGCTCCTTAAGATGTATTCAATCTATTCTAATATCACTCACTCAAAAGAAAACAAAACTTTGACTTTTTTTGCTACAAATAGCTAATTGGCTAATATTGGTAATGTTTTAGGAATTGGCCAATTTTTATAATAAGCTATTTATAAATGGACATAGCTGATATTTTTCCGTACATATTTGAGAGCTTTTTGGGGGCACCACCAATGACTTTGGCAACGTGGAGGAGTGCAAGCTCTACCTGTAGGTCCTAGTAGAGTTTCTGAGGCCCATGTAGGACAGTCCAAGATCTGTCCAAATACAAATTAGGCCCTTTGGGCCTTACCACAACAGAGTCCAAAATCAGTTACTCGGCCATATTCGTACAAATGACGTGGGATAGCCATTTCTTAATATGGTATTTAGTTTTTATTCAAGTATTTTTAATTCTGAGTAAAATTAGTCACTACTCTATTAAAATTAATACGAAAAGATATTTTTATCCTTTCATCGTGAGTGCTGTGTAAATATAAGGACATGGTGTCCTTAACATTTACACTGTACACATGAAGTTAATGACGCCATGTCCTTAATATTTACACTGCGCATATGAAGTTAAGGACATGACATGACACTTTATCCTTAATATTTACACAACATTCATGAAGTTAAGGACATCATGTCCTTAATATATACATAACACTCATAAAGTTAAGGACACCATGTCTTTAACATTTACACTGCACGTACGAATTTAAGGATATAAAGTCCTAAAGTTTAACAACAAAAGGTGCAAATACAAGTTAAGTCATTATGAACTTAACATTTACACTGCACATATGAAGTTAATGACATGACGGGACACTTTGTCCTTAATAATTACACAGCATTCATAAAGCTAAGGACACCATGTGCTTAATATTTACACAGCACCCATGTCTAGCACTGTGGTATTTTCGTCTGGGAAGATAAAAATATATTAAGCACTGGCTAAAGAGTAAATACGTTTTAAACATTGGCTAAAGACTAAAGACATCTCTAATTAGTGGCTAACTATGCACTTCCCCTTCATATTCGCAGAAGTTGGTGAGCACTGAGCGGGGAATTCATCTATACCCAGTTTTCGGGTCACCATTTAACTTATACCCACTTTGCAACAAAAAAATTGCAAGCGTACCCACTTTTCAGGTAACTTCAGACATACGAGGCCTAAAGTAGTAATAATTTATGTCTGAAATTTGAACTTCAAAATTTTTTGCCTGAAGTGTGACCTTATCAAAGTAAAACTTCAGATATTTTCATCTAAAGTTTAGCCTGACTTGCAAAAGCAATAAAAAAATTAATTCGTAGTGCAAACTTCAGATAAATGTAATCTGAAGTTCTTTAGTTTGTAGTGCAAACTTCAAACAAAATCAAAAGTTTGTCTAAAGTTCTTCATTTTTTCTTTATTATTATCCCCCTTTGCCATTTGAAAACAAATGACCCTTCAAAAGTTTCAAGATACAACAGAATAACATTGCTGCAAAAGAGAAAGAGAAAGAGAATCTACATATGCAAACAGGAAAACACAAGGCTAGTGCTATGACTACAACTATTTGCAAGAGACAAAAACCCTATTGGCACAACATCAAGCATCACTTTCTCTGAAGGAATAGGTAATGAGGTTCACCCACGAATCACGATTTGAATGTTTCATGTTTTATCTTGAACCTGTGACAAGAAATGAAAATGACGAAGTATAAAGCGCATAGGTCGCAGGGGAAGAAGAGAAGGCAATGATGGGTCTGAAGTTGTCAAAGTAAGGGTATAGGTTAAATAATTTTAAAAATATGGGTATAGGTTAAATGGGGCAACCAAATAGGATGCTCCATACATTTTTTACGGACTTAGCACATTCTTACCAATATACCAAAACGAGAACATAAGTAGAGTGGATTTGATTTCTCTTTTGACCGAAGGTGAGTCCATTTCTTATCAAAATTAGGGGTCAAGTCCAAGTGACCCGCCTAACCCATCCAAGGTTGGGCTGGTTATTGGCCCACACGTTTATTAAACTCAGCCCATCTTAACCCAATTCATTAAAGTTGGGCTGATTTTTACAAATTAATCCATGAATAACTTTACCAAAATATCTTCAAAATAATTTTTTTATATTTGATATGTTACATATCGCCATAACAAAAGAAAAAAAATCTTAATTAGTAATTATAAAATTCATAAGAATACAACACATATTGTTAAAGCTTGGTAAGAGTTGGACGGGTTGGGCTATGACCTTTATTAACCTATTTTATTGACTCAACCCATTTTTGACCCGTCTAAATCTGTCCAACCCTCCCATTTGACACCCCTAATCAAAATCAATTAATGCTAGCACAAGTTAGATTTCTATGGAACTAGTAAAATCTTTGAAACAATTATGGTTAAACAAGTTATTTTCTTTATAACCATACATCTTTGTGGATAAAAAGATTTTAATTAATAAGTAACAAAAAGTAAGTAATATTTGTGAAGAGAAAACAATAATTAACATGCTGCATCAACTTTATTGTCATACTTCTTCTAATAATCTACACAATAGTATATAGTGAAAAATAACTATCAAAAAAGTTGTGCCCATCCATGGTGGATGCGCAATGAGGGTGTGTAGCCATGACTTGATCAGTGTCAAATTCCAATGATTTAAATGCTAGCGCACCCATAGTGGGTGTAATTGTAACACCAACATTTTTTGCTTAATCAAGTTATTAATGGCTAGCACAACTATGTTGGGTGTTTTCTCAAGATACCACATTGTGGTGCCACCTTCATTGAGGTATTTATTTTAATATGCGTTGATTGATCATTGTTTAGCCGGTGTGAGTAAGGTAAAATGAACGTGTGCTGTAGCATCTTCCTGTTTGTCCTTCTAACACCAACTAACTGGTTTTGTAAATTGAAATGTGTTGCCCAGAGCATAACGTTATTAACATGTCTTTATCATGATTGCTTTTTTCTTTTGACTTGCTAAAAGTAAAATAAATTGCTTACGGCATCACTAAGAATAGTTTATATTCGTTGAGTGTAATTTTTACTACAAGAGCTAGTATATGTTGAGAAAGGTGTTACATAATTATTATCATTGGAGGGTAGATTAGTCATTGCACTATATTCAACCAATTAAAATTAAGTAGGTGGTTAAGTTAGTTAGACAAGTGGTTAATATAAATATATGTACACATGTATCTGCACCTTACACACAGTGCAAGAATAACATTTCTTATTCTTCATCATCTTCTTCTCTCTTCCGTCTTCTTCCTCTTCTTCTCTACTGGGTCTGTACCATTCTGCTCTTCTTCTTCTCCTCCTCCTCGTCCTTCTTAATATAATTTCATGGTATCAGAACTGATAGCTAGTAAACTCTAGCATGTGGTTCGATCTTAATTTCACAGAATTTACTAGACAATTACTGTTAGTATTCTTGAATTATTGGTTGATATGGCGATCGAAGATCTGCTGAATCATACAGCTAAGCACCATACTCATGCACCAGCTCCAGCTCCTACATTGGGAGTGAATCAAGCGCCTGGAATAGATTGCAATCATCAGTTATTTCTGGCTCCTTCAGATGTCAGTGAAACTCAAATCATATCATTCCAATTGAAAGGTATTGAAAACTACTCTATTTGGTTTAGGTCTATGCGGGTAGCTCTATTGGGAAGGAACAAATTAGGGTTGGTCGACGTTTCTTGCACTAAAGAAAAATTTCCAGAAATAATGTAGAATCATTGGGAAAGAGTTAATGCAATAGTCCTGTTTTGGATCATGAAGTCTGTAGCTAGTGATTATTAGGTGGTGTCGTGTATGCTTCAAATGCTCAAGTTGTTTGGAATGATTTGTATGGAAGATTAATAAAGTAGATGGTGCGAGATTCTTTAATTTGCATAAAGAAATTGCAACATTAAGCCAAGGGACTACCTCTGTGTCTGTTTATTTTTCAAAATTGAAGGATTGTGGGAAGAATTGAAAGCATTGGTTTCATCCCACGGATGTGATTATGAAAAATCAAAAGAATTTGTAGTGCATTTGCATACATTGAAATTGTTTCAGTTCTTGATGAGGTTAAATGACTCGTATAGTCAAGCAAGAGGCCAAATTTTGTTAACGAGTCCCATGCCTACTATCAATCAGGCCTATGTAATGATCATAAGTGATGAAAGCCAAAAAACGGTAGCAACTTCAACATGATTATTATGTGCAAATCCAACTAATGTTGCTGGACAGTATGATGTGGCTATGTACTCAAGAACAAGTGGGAATCAAAGGTTTAATCAGAAAGTAAAGAAGAACTACAATGTTCAATGTGAGTTTTGCAAACTCAGAGGTCATAGCAAAGAAAATTATTACAA
The DNA here is from genome assembly GCA_026770625.1 of Nicotiana glauca. NCBI lineage: Eukaryota > Viridiplantae > Streptophyta > Magnoliopsida > Solanales > Solanaceae > Nicotiana > Nicotiana glauca. The sequence continues at coordinate 11,675 of MU767616.1, read as the reverse complement.
AATTAGGGTATCCCACTGACTTTAAGCTCAGGAAGAAAGGGGGAGTTGGGAACTATACTGATCATACCACACTAACAAAATTTGCAGCTCAGAACAATCAGTACACAATACATAGGAAACACACAGTTTAATAATGCAACTGCCTATAATGTTCTAAATGAAGACAATTGCAGAACAATCAGACTGCGGGAAATACATTTGGCCAGTTCACTTGATCAATAGATAACGCAAACCAATCAATGGGGCAGAACATGAGTAATCAACTTAACCTGCGAGGTCAGCTGACTAGTTTCACCTTTACTAAAGAGCAGTATGAGCAGATCCTCCATATGCTAAACAACTAGGCCAACTTCTAATGCCAATGTAGCAGGTACATCTAAGTATTTTAAAGATTGGATAATAGACACTGAGGCTACTAACCATATGGTAGCATACATGGACTTGTTGGACAAGTCTACTATAGTTCAAACTCAGTATCCGATAATAGTGTTTATGCCTAATGGAGATATGACACATGTTACACATACGGGAGCAAGTACCTTAGCAAGTAGAAACACAATAACTAATGTGTTTTACATTCCTTAGCTCAAATTCAATCTACTCTCACTTTCTAAAATGACAAAAGAGTTGAGATGTTTAGTAGTCTTCTTCCCTGATTTTTGTATTTTTCAAGAGCTCTTCCCTGGGAAGGTGAAAGCGATTGGTAAGGAAGATGATGGTCTGTACATACCTATAAGGTTTTGGGAATATTATGTATTAGCTGCAGCCTATTTGATTAATAGAATGCCAATTTCTGTACTAGCAAATAAGTCTCCATATGAGAAATTGTATGGGAAGAAGCCTTCACTAAAACATCTTAAAGTACTAGGATGCTTATGCTATGCAAAAATAGTTCAAGAGCGAGATAAACTGATGCCCAGGTCTAAGGCAGCCATTCATATGGGATATACAGCTTCTCAAAAAGGATACCTTCTGTATGACATTAACAACAAGACCTTATTCGTCAACATAGATGTTATCTTCAAAAAAGACATCTTTCCATTAAAAATCTCAACCAAACCAAAGTTCAGCCTATTTTCATGTCCAACGGCTTTCAACAAATATCAGATGAACCAGCCAACTAGTTCACTACTGAGGTTACTAAACCAAGTCATAATGATATTCAAACAAATGAAGTTCGTGATTTCCATAATGGTACAGAAGATTCAGACCAACAAAATCTAAACTTATCAGACGATCAAATACAGTATACTACCTCTGAAGCATCACAACAGAACACAATATTTGAGGTAGCAATTGAATCCTTACCTTCAAATACTATTCAAGTTCAATCGTCTAGTCAACGAAATCCTACTCTGCCAACAAAAGAGACTTTAAGGAAATCAAATAGAGACAAAAGCCCACCACTTTGTATGAAAGACTGTGTGTCTTTAAACATTCATCAGGAGCTTCCCTATGCTTTATCTAAATTCGTAACATATGAAAACATTTCTCCTACCTATCAATCCTTTATTGCTGCATTTTCTTATGTATCTGAACCTTCAAACTACCATGAGGCTATCAAAGATACTAAATGGATAGATGCCATGAAGGCTGAGATTGAAGCCTTAGAAAACAATCACACTTGGGATATAGTTCCACTACCTAAAGGTAAATCACCTATAGGATACAAGTGAATTTACAAAATAAAGTATAAAACTACAGGAGAAATTGAAAGATTTAAAGCTAGGTTGGTCGCAAAAGGATTTAGCCAAAAAGAAGAAATTGACTACTAAGAAACTATTTCACCAGTTGTAAAAATGAAGACGGTAAGGACTGTCCTAGCAATAGCTGCTACTAAACATTGGCACATACATCAAATGAATGTATATAATGCATTTCTTTAAGGGGAGCTCTACGATAAAATCTATATGGATTTACCTCAAGGATTTAACAATCAGGGGAGAGGAAACCAGTATATAGACTTATTAAATCCTTCTATGGATTAAAACAAGCACCAAGGCAATGGAATACCAAGTTAACTGAGGCATTACTGAAAGCTCACTTCCATCAGAGTCAATATGATAACTCATTGTTCTTCAAAATGACATCAAAAGGTATCACCATAGGTTTAGTCTATGTTGATGACATACTTATAATTGGAGATAGCCTAAAGCTAATTGGAGACACTAAGACAGATCTACAACAAGTATTTAAAATAAAAGATTTAGGTGAACTCAAATACTTTCTTGGCATTGAGTTTGCAAGAACCAGTCAGGGAATCTTAATGCATCAAAGAAAATATGCACTAGAACTGATTTTTGAAATAGGTCTGGGAGCAGCCATACCTGCCATAAATCTCTTGGATTTCAACATGAAGTTAACTACTAGAGAGTATGATGAATATGTCAAAAGAGATAAGGATGTGATCTCAAAAGATGAAGAACTAGTGGATGAGAATCCATATCAGAAGCTGATTGGTAAACTCCTATACTTAACCATGACTCGACCAGATTTCTCCTTCAGTGTTCAAACTTCAAACATTGAGCCAATTTTACAGAAGCCTGAAAAAATCTCATATGGAAGCTGCACTTAGAATTGTAAGATATCTAAAGCAATAGCCAGGATAAGGAATTCTTCTGTCCAGCAAATGCAGCAATGAAGTTACATCATACTGTGATGCTGATTGGGCAGCCTACCCTGACTCTAAAAAATCTGTATCTGGTTATTTGATCAAACTTGGTGAGTCACTAGTTGCTTGGAAGTCTAAGAAAAAGACTACTGTTTCCAGAAGCTCAGCAGAAGCTGAGCATAAGAGTCTTGCATCAACAGTAGCAGAGTTAATTTGGCTACTTGGACTACTAAAAGAACTGGGAATTAAAGTTAAACAACCTGTGAATGTTTATAGTGACAGCAAGGCAGTTATGCAAATTGTGGCAAATCTAGTTTATCATGAACGTACCAAGCATATCAAAATCGACTGTCATTTCATTAGGGAAAAGATCTTACAAGGCTTGATCACAACAAAATACATTCCTACAAGAGACCAACCAGCTAACATTCTGACAAAAGGACTTAATCGAGTTCAACATGAATATCTCAATTCCAAGCTACGAGTTTTGAACATCTTTGCATTTCCTAGCTTGAGGGGGAGTGTTGAGAAAAGTGTTACATAATTCATTAGAGGGTAGATTAGTCATTTCAATATATTCAACCAATTAGAAGTAAGTGATTAAGTTAGTTAGACAAGTGGTTAATATACACACATTTCTTATTTTTCATCATCTTCTTCTCTCTTCCGTCTTCCTCCGTTTCTTCTCTACTGGGTCTGTACCTTTTTGCTCTTCTTCTTAATACAATTTCAGTATAAATGCAGTGCTCAGACAAGGTTTTAATTTATGGGGCAAATATTATAATATTACAAGTTGTTTATTCCCAACGTACTCTTACCTAAAACATGTTCTATCTTAGAACAATTACTTAATTGCTAACAAATAGTTTATAGTTCAAAGGGATAATGTCTGAAAATATAACTGTTGTATACTTTTTTTTCACAGAAAAATATAAACTGGATATTCGACTCAAATATCATTATAATATAAAAGGAAAAAAAAGAAGAGGAGGATTGGAAAACATATTTTGATTACTTGCTACTGAATATTTGAATTCACCTAAGACCCTAGGTTAAAATTTTTAGAAAATTCACTATTACCCAAACAGTTTATCCTCGTCTACCCATTCCATAACATTCCCTTTAATTAGTCGTCTTTTTTGTATTCTTTTTCCGCTATCCATTACCAACAATATATATTAGATTACTCTACCTACCACAAATTGAAAAGAAAAATTCACCTAGAATTTTTGTCTATGTTGAGATTTGAACCTGAAACCTTAAATTCTCAACTCACTTTATTGATTACTAGGATACGCCTTGAGTTCTTTTTTTTTCTCTTCTTATTTTGCTTGCATTTTTCAGTTATTTTATTCACCCCCTAATTGATTTGGAAGAATTGTAATAGTATTCCCACCCGAATTCTTTTCTAATTTCATTCAAATCTTTATTTTCTCGTTTTCCATTTTCCCCCAAATAATATGTTTTCATTCACTTTTTTGCTCCTTCTCTTTATTTAAGGTAGAACTGCACTAATAGTAATAAGGATTTAATATACTCACTAAAAAGAGTAAGGAGTTTTAAATGTTATTATCTTTCAAACGTAGAACTTAAACTTAACCAATGCTCGTGGTTGGGTCATCACAGTCTCACTGATATCATATATATATAAAGAATCAGGCATGTAAAAAAATGGTGTATGGGGTAAAATAGGACTCGATCTCAAGGGGGTCGAGTATGACTTTCCTCGCGTCGGGAAAACGGCGAGAGTACGACTCTCTCTCTCCTACGTCTCCTATAGCAAGGACGTAACACAGACGTAAGGGTATGAGCAACGACATATGAACTCAGGCGTCCTCATTCAAAGAGCGTTAACGACCTCTCGACGTATCGAACTTTTGAAAATATGACGGACCCAGCCGAATGGGGTCGGAGTTGACCCTCAGTATGACTATACTGACGGG
>MU767613.1:19627-78519 GCA_026770625.1 Nicotiana glauca | reverse complement strand
AAAACCAAAATACAACAGTTGAGCGACCGTGCTAGAACCACGGAATTCGGGAGTGCCTAACACCTTCTCCCGGATTAACAGAATTCCTTACCTAGGATTTCTAGTTCGTAGACTGTAACAGAGTCAAACTTTCCTCGGTTCGGGATTAATTCGGTGACTTGAGACACCATTATATTCTCAAGTGGCGACTCTGAAATATTTAAATAACTAATCCCGTTTCGACCGTCCTTTAATTGGAAAAATTCTTTTTATTTTACCCTTCGCGGGGTGTAGTAAGCCATAAAAAAGAGGTGTGACAAGTACAGTTCCCCATATTTATTTTTTATGTGTTTGTTTCCTATTTTATGAGGAAAGCCTATATTAGCTATGTGCCCGCGTCACATGTATGATTCGCGAGCGAGGTGTTTGTTTAATTAAGTTGACCGCGTCGCATGTATGATTCGCGAGCGATGTAGTTGAATTTCATTCTCAAATTTTGCTTTCCCATATACTGCCTTCGGTATGGTAGCTTATTGGTACATTGTAGCGTCATAAGAAACTTTTGATTAGGTCGGGGTGGCTTATTGCCTTAGCAGTTCATACTGGGTGAGATTAGATTGTTGGATTTAGGATCAGTGCAATATGATTACGTGAAATATAGTAAGGAGCAAAGAGCATTATTTGGTTCAGAATGAGGTAATGTTTTTTGTCAAGAGTATAGACTCAATGATTGGGTGACTCAGCAGTTGATTATGAATTTCTACACATCTCTTCCATTGTGGCGGCATTGTAAAGGTTAGATTAAGACCCGTGTATGTCAGGGGGTGCAATGGGAGCATCAGATTAATAGAATTTTGATTAAGTTGATAAGAAAAAGGTTATTGTGGTCCGGTGAGTAAAGTGATGCTAGGTGTGAACTCAACAAGGTTATGCAGCTATGTTTGGGTACAGCGTGTGGTGATTAATATTGTGATCTTATGGTGGGAACATGTTGGGCATGAAATCTCATATGTTGTAATTTGGCTTTAAGGCATATCTGCTTTAATAAAAGGGAATATCTTAAAAATTGATCGAGCTAATGTGGTCAACTGAGTTGTCGTAGCACGGGAAGGTGTATGAGAAGTTAAACAGCGATTTCTGACCACTCCATTGTAGTTCTCAGCACGTTCGAGGACAAATGCATGTTTAAGTGGGAGAGAATGTAACGACCCGATCGGTCGTTTTGAGCCCTAGAACATCGTTCAGCAGTCTGAGGCAATGAGAAGCTTCATTTCACGTATTATGACTTGTACGCGTGGTCGGAATTAAGTTTCGGGAAGTTCGGAGTTGATTTGAAAAGAGAATTATCATTTCGGAGGCTTAAAGTTGAAGAATTAACTAGGATGGGATTTTTGAGTAAACGACCTCGGAATCAGGATCTAAAGGTTCAGCAGGTTCGTATGATGATTTCGGACTTGGGCATATGCCTGGTTCGGGTTTTGGATAACCCAGAAGTGTTTTTGCGCGAATTGAGGAAGTTAGCAATTTACAAGAAATTTCATAAGTTTAGCTTGAAGTGAATTTCAGTGTTATCGATGCCCGTTTGAGATTCTAAGACTGAAAATAGCTCCGCACGGTGATTCTGGATTTGGGGGCGCGATCGAAAGTGAATTCAGAAGTCCGTAGGTCATTTTGAAGTCATTTGGCTAAAGATAGAAAATTAAAGGTTTTGAGAAGTTTGACTAGAAGTGGACTTTTTGATATCGGGGTCAGAATCCAATTTCGAAAGTTGGAGTAGGTCCGTAATGTCGAATGTGACTTGTGTGCAAAATTTGAGGTCAATCGAACGTGATTTGATAGGTTTCTACATCGAATATGGAAGTTTGAAATTCTAAAGTTCATTAAGCTTGGATTGGGGTATAATTCATGGTTTTAGCATTGTTTGATATGATTTGAGGCCTCGAGCATGTCCTTCATGTGTTTTGAGATTGGTTGGTAGATTTGGTTGAGGTCCAGGGGGCCTCGGGTGGGTTTCGGATGCTCAACGGATCGATTTTTGCCTTGTGAAGATTGCTGATTTTCTGGTATAAGTGCAGCAAGATTTTACTCTATACGATCCTGTGAGAGGGTCTGTGATCCCATAGAGCAAGAGTGAGGGAGCAGGACTTTGGACTATGCGATCGCATGAGGTGCAATGCGATCGCGAATGAGGAGGGCTGAGGCTAGTGTGATCGCAGGTCTGGTGCTGCAATCGCACAATGTGAGTTTGGAGGCTGTGATGCGTTTGGCCTGTGAGAACGCAGGAGCTTGCATGCGATCGCACAGGATGATTTTGCGAGGCAGTATAGCTGGCCTATGCGATCGCGGAGCATTATTTGCGGTCGCATAAGAAGGTCGTCTGGGCAGTGTTCTTTTAAAAATCGGGTTTTGGCTCACTTCACTTCATTTTCTTCCATGGGAGCCGATTTTGGTGCAACTTGGGAGTGTCATTTTCATCATCAAGCATGAGGTAAGTGATTTCTACTGGTTTTGACTTAAATACAAAGTTTATATATGGATTTAGACAGTGAAATTAGTATAAACTTGAGGTTTTGGTGGAAAACCTAGGAATTTACATTTCTTGAAATTTAATCACAATTTTGGGTATAGAATTTAGAGAACATCATATATTTGAGTTCTTGAGTTTATGGATAAACTTTATCTTCAGAAAATTTCAAATTCCAGGCAGTGGGCCCGAGGGCGTTTTAGTCAATTTTTTTATTGGAGTTAGGAATTGCTATAAATAAGATTATAATGAATATTTGAGCATATATTAATGGATTTGCGTAACCGTTGACTAGTTTTGGAGTGTGGTGCGTCAAGCAGAGTCTTCGGAAGGCCGTGGAATACTGGTTATGGATCTTCGAAGCGAGGTGAGTCTCCTTTCTAACCTTTGCAAGAGGGAATTGTCCCCATAGGTGAAATAATTGATTATGTGCTCTTATTTGTGGGGGCTACGTACGTAAGAGGTAACGAGAGTCCGTGCGTAGCTACTATTATGCTATTGTCCGGGTAGTTAGGACCCAAAAGCATGTTATACTTGGATTAATTGTGAACCAATTGATAGCTTGAATTGCTTAAATCACGTAGAATTAGTAAATGAATTTAAAAAGGGACTAAACATTACTTTTCTCGAATTGTTAAAAGAGAACTTGTTTTAATTGGAGAATGTCCCCCGATAATTCTTGATTGATTGTTTGACCATGTATCTCTATGTGTACCTGTGTCGCATGCATTGACCGCGTCGTAGGGTCTGTGTTTATTTTATGTTGACTGCGTCGCAGGTTAGTTCGCTAATGGGGTAATAGATGCATCTATAGGCGCAACGTCGATTCTCGCCAAGTGCATATTTTATTTCTATTGGTACGGGCCGTCGACCTCGACATGATTTGCGCATGATATATTCTCGCTTGATAATTTTTAAATGTAAAATTGCCCCTCGTGGATTGATTTAAATTGATAAGATAATGGAAAGTAAACCTTCAAAATCCTTTATTATTTGTTGAAGGTGTTTTGGCTGTTTTCCGGCTTTGTGTGTTAGAACTACTATACAAAGTCCCTGATTTCCTCACACTTTTAGTATATTATTATTGGACCACTAGTAAGTATTAAAGTCGACCTCTCATCTCTACTTCTTCGAGATTAGGCAGGATACTAATTGAGTATATGTTGTTTACGTGCTCATACTACACTTCTATGCATTTTGTTTGCACATGTATATGTATCTCTAGCGGTCTACTGAGCGTAGCAGCACGGATGATTCTGGGCTGCATTATTCGAGACGGTCGCAGCTAGAGCAGTCCCTTCCAGTATACTGTATTTATTTCCTATCCACTGTATTCCGTACGGATGTTGTATTTTATTTTCTCGTCAGTAGATACTTATGTACTTGTGACACCGGGTTCTGGGATGGTTTATATTATTTGTATTAACTGTTCATCATTTAAATTTTATTTGAGATAACTGCCTTTTAATTGCTAAACTTGAAGGAAAATCCTAGATTTTAAAAGTATTTAAACGAGATTTGGATTAAGTAATTTGGTTGGCTTGCCTAACAGCAATGTCCAGCGTCATCGCAACCCTTAGTGGATTTTGGATCGTGGCAGTATTGTATGGCCCCGCCTGAGTTGAAATAGTTGAAGGAGTAGTTGCAAGACTTGATTGATAAGGCTTCTTTCGGCCCACTATCTTTCCTTGGGGTGGGCCGGTGTTATTTGTCAATAAGAAGGACGGATCGGGGCTTAAATAAGGTAACAGATCATAAATTGACCAAAAATTAATCAATCAGTCGGAATAAGGAAAATGACACTAATTACAAGCCACAAATAAGGAAAGTAATTAAAAACCACAAATAATACTAATTTTAACGGGAAAAAATTGGTTCAAATCCCTAATAGCGTGGGTCATCACTTATTTTAGAAACAAATTCAGTATTTCGAGGCCTAAAAACCTCCTTTTAACCTCACCTTGATTTGCGTGTCTAGTGCGGACCAATATCCGGAAAGCCTTCTATGTGAAAACGATGAGAAATAAAAATTTCTAGAGTTAAAATTTTGATTTTCGTTGACTTTGGTCAACATTTTGAGCAATGGACCTGGACCCGTATTCCGACGATCCCGAGAAGTCCGCAATAAAATATGGGACTTGGACGTATGCCCGAAAATGAATTCCGAGGTCCCAAGCCTTAGAAATTAATTTTTGAAAGAAATTATTTTGATGAATTATCTAAGAAATGAAGAAAAGAATTAATGTTTAAAACCATTGGTGTCGGGGCCGTATTTTGGTTCCGGAGCTTGGTAAAAATTTGTTATAGTATTTTCATGATAACTGTAAAATTTGGTGAAAATGGAGTCTATTTGACGTGAGATGGATTTCTGGTTGAAGAGTTATGAACTTTAAGTGTTCTTGATGAAAATGATGAGTTTTGAGGATTAATTCACTGTTTTACATGTTATTTTGATGATGTGATGGGACGAGTAGGTCTATATGATTTTTTAAGTTAGTATACACATTTAGCTTGAAGTCTCGAGAGCTCGGGCGAGAAAGATTTTAAATATATTCAATACTTGGGATGATAATAAAATCTGTGCCAGCATAATAAGAACGATCAGAAAATATGCCTTGAATTTATTGCTACTATCTCAATTTCAAAATAATTCAAAATACAATAAAATAAATCAAGCAGAGTGTGCCACGAAATACAAAGCCGATGTAAACTTCCGGTGACTCGTTGGCATTCATGCGCTGTTTTAAGCTAATAGAGATTGGACACCTAACAACATGCCCCTAAACTAAACCTCTAGAAATTTCACAATGATAGCATATATGTGGCATGTTTGTTCACATTGGTGAAAATAAGCCATATAGACTCAACTACTGCATGAACTCCAGGAATTTGAGTGATGCTAACAACATAAATGGAATTTGCATCACCAACATTTGAAACTACCCTTGTATAGTTTTGATTCTCCTCTCCAAGTACAGTGGAGAAAGAAGGATAGTTGAGTTTCGCCTCAGACAAGGGCGAAACTACAGTCTAATACATTGTGTATATAGGTAATAGGCTATTACAATGTAATTACTATATTGCATTTTCTTAATTTGTATACAAAACTGTGATTCTGCAAAAAAAATAATTGATGGTGGATTGTATATGAGAAATAGCACTGGGGTCACATGAAACAGAAAGTCATCCAATCGATATATAACAGGTGCCAACATCGTGAACCCTCAAACAAATAACAGAAGTTAATTTCTTCCCCTGATCACCGAAAACTTATTCATCTTAGACTCTCTTATAATTGTGTAATTTTGAATTGGGACTTTTCCCCTTCTAATTTTGATTTATATGTCTTACATAAATTGTAACAAAACATAAGATTGTAAAAAGTTTATACAAATTAACAGAAGATGCACGCGTGGAGCACGAGATGCACGTGAGGCGCACACTGAAGGTAGTTTTATTTGATTTACTTGAGACATTTTATTAAGGCTTTGCTTTAGGCCACCAATTCAATTATGAATTGAAATGATTTTGGAAGACTTAAAAAATTATAATAATATAGTCAAAGCCGAAGCCAAGCAACAACAATGCGAGGCGCCAATTCTTCTCAACTCTTTTAAGAGCTAGACGATGTGCTTCTCTATATAAGTACAAGTATTTTCTTTTCATTTTCCGATGAGGGACAAAGTGCCTTAGTAAAAGTAACAATTCAAAATTTTCGTTTTCCTCCAAAACTTTCCCTCTATTTCTCGTCCACACTTTATTATTAAATTAGATAAAAACCCAATAACAGTTACTAGCTATAGTATTTCCTCCGAATGAAATGTAAATTAAACTAACATTTTGTTTTAGAAAATATTTAATTTCTTCTCGATGGATTAAATTAAACTACTCAAAATAACCAAGGACACATGGATTCAATTTACATTGTTCAAAACTGCTTGAGCAAGATTTTAAGAATATTCATTTCTTGGGAAGATAATGAAATCGGTGCCAAATTAATAAGAAGGATTAGAAAATATGCCTTGAATTTATGGCTACTATCTCAATTTCAAAATACAATAAAATAAATCAAGCATAGTGTGTCTCGAAATACAAAGCCGATGTGAACTTCCGATGACTCATTGGCAAGTAATCCTTCTTTTAAATTGATAGAGATTGGACTCCAAACAACATGTTTTTCTGAGATCCATGATATTTACCCCTGAACAAAACATATAGAAATTTATAACAATATCATATATGTGGCTTGTTGGTTCAACTTGGTAAAAATAAGCCATATAGGCTCAATTACTGCATGAACTCCCAAAATTTGAGTGACGCTAGCAACATAAATGGAATTTGCACCACCAACATTTGTAACTATTCTTGTATAGTTTGGATTCTCCGCTCCTAGTTCAATGAACAAAAATAGTTAGTTCAGCTCTGCCTCAGATGGGGGCGAATATACAGCCTATTGTATTGTGTATATAGGTAATTTCACGATCCAAACCTGGACCCGGTCGTGATGGCACCTCTCATAGGGACAAGGCTTGCCAACTAAATATGCCAATTCGTCTTTTCAAAAATAATTAAATATAAATAATCAGCTTAAATATGACTTTAAAATATTAATTAACGGAAATACAACCCAACACAGCCCCAATCCGGACGAGCATCTATCAGAATTTAAATCCACTATAAGGTTTTGAGTATACAAAATCGGAATAATGAACAAAAGAGAGGAAAATGATGCTGTGAACGGCGACAACCACCTCCTTAACTCATATAACTCCGCCTCTGATCGGCCAAAACTCGCTACCGGGTGAATAGATACCTGCATTTGCATAAGAGGTGCAGGGAGTAAAGTGAGTACTCCAACTCAGTGAGTAATAAAGGTAAATAACAACTGAGCGGTAAGAAATCACGTATGGCTAATCATCATGCTATATAGAAGCAGTGTAAATCCTTTTTATCAAATAGTGAAGCTATGAAATCTATATAAAAACATCTTAACTCAGTTTAAGCCTATTTTGAAATGTCCTTTTTTTGAGCGGTTACGCAAACGAATGCAAAACAAATAGTGCATATAAGCACAGAATTTTCGCCCCCTGGGCACAACACTCACTTATCAAGAAAAGCCAAAGTATCAGGTCTATATTGCAAGAAGTAGCACAAAACAACAGATAATAGCAGACAAATAAGATACTGCAAACACATCCAAAGTACCTTTACCGCTGCGGCGTGCAACCCGCTCCACATATCGTTACAGCGTGTAGCCGGATTCTTTTTATCGTCGACGGCGCTCACTGGAGGTGTGCAGACTCCGGAAGGGCAATATCAAGCTATCTCGTGGCATCAAATCTAGGCCTTCGGCCTCATATTAGTATTAGTATAACTCTGTTGTAGCGTGAAGTCCGATCCAAAGCATCCTCACAATACAGGCCCTCGGCCTTACCTAGTCAAATCACATAAGCTAATAGGGCAACAGTTAAACATGATGCTCATCCCAAATATTATTAGAAATACCATTTCAAGTGTTAAAGTAAAATAAACTTGGTTGAGTCTTAAAAATAGTGGAAAATACATGACCGAGTTCAAGTATAAAATCAAAACTGTGAAAAAATATCAACAATAATCCCCGAAGGGTTCAAATAGTTGGCACGAAGCCCAAATAAGTCAATCAGCCCAAATTATGATGATAACTATCACACCTCCTTTTTCCACTATACCCCAGGAAATAAGGTATAATAAAGGAAGTTTTTCCAATTAAAGAAAAATCAAAACGGGATTCATTTTATTGAAAATATGAGTCGCCACTTGGGAGATTTATGGTGTCCCAAGTCACTAGTTTGAATCCCGAATTGAAGAAAAGGTTTGACTCTGTTTAACAGTCCGCGAATCAGAAATTCAGATAAGGAATTCTGTTAACCCGGGAGAAGATGTTAGGCATTCCTGAGTTCCGTGGTTCTAGCACAGTCGCTGAACTATCATAATCGGCTTAATTATCTGATTTTAAATAATTATGAACCCATGTGCAGATTTTAGCTTTAACTGTATTTATTCATTTTTAAAGAAAAAGGAAATTGCATTTGTGATTTATTTTTTTTTTTTTGGCACGGCACACCTCAATTATTTTAAAAAAAAAAAGATTTTACTCAACTTAAAGCAAAAAACTACAATTTTTTTTCATACTTTGCTCCTAAAACTTCGGGGATTGTCGAGAAACTTAAAAGTACCTCGTTATTGGAATACATGGTATAACTTAGCTAACTTTTGTTAGTAAATAAATACATGCCTTTTAAAACCAATAAGAAATTTCAACAAAATAAATGGCTAATTTTATCTATCCATGATTGCCTAATTTTAACTACAATAGCCTTTAGTTACACGGTTGCCCAATTTTATCTAGATCCGTGATTTAACTCCATCATATGAAAAATGTTCAGCATCAATCAATGTGAGCTATGTGGCTTGGCAAATGAGCCCAATATATCAAGACATTACTTTCTTTTGAAAATGGCCCAAACATTTAAGGCCCCATGAGCTTGAGATTTGCCAAACCAATATTGGCAATCAAGACTCGGAATCGAGTCTTGGCCACCACAAAACCCCCAACCTATTTAGGCAGAATCGATAATGATTAACCATAGAACTAAACTGAAAGTTATCATCTAGTGATACATTAATTAACAACTAATTTAACCAAATATTTGCTCAAATACATTTACCTTTAACTGACTATGTGAGCACCCTAATTTCAACTTGTTTCTATAGTTTAAAAATTCACCTGCCCCTTTCAGCATTTCACAACCAAAACACCATAAGCATTTGCCCATAAATCATACAAACTACATGATTGAGAATTGCTTAGTGCATCTTAGGATTTAAATGAGGAAACTTATAACTTAGACTACTGATTCAAACCAACAATCTGCTTCTTTTTTTAGTTTTCATGACAGTCCTAGAAAACTTATACAATATACATTTGAAACTTAACTAAGCCTAATCCCATGATAAATTACTACAACATGAATGCTAAGTTGTTAACAACTAAAATATAATTAAATTGAACCCAGCAATGCTGAATCTACGATACTCCACATTTTATTTCATTTCAAGCTTCAAATTTGAATTTTCAGTCAATAAAGCTCAAAAATGTGTGCCTGAAAATAAATCAAACAAGAAGTGAAGGATCAGTAGTATTAGCAAACAGGGATAAACAATAGCAAACAGCAGTAGAGCAAAAGAAAATCCAGAATATGAATCCCTGATCAATTTTAAATCAGCAAATGAGATATAAATGATCCAAATACTAATATCAATTACTCAATGGGTTAGCGGACTTCAAAACCAACTCAATTTTAACAACTCTTAACCCCATCCAACCAGAATTTTTGCTTTAATACCAAGAAAACCTCAAAAAATCACTAAGGAAGATCAATGAAACAGTGTGCTCTAAAGTTTATCCAACCTTTTGTATTTTTCAGAATTTTCTCAATGTTTTTCAGAATGTTCCAACCTTAGATTGCCTAAAGCTCGATCTTATTGCTCTCAATATTCTCTCCCAATGTGAGTGTATAGCAGAATGTGTGTTCCGTGTGTATATCCTCTCTCTAACTCTCAATCTCTGCCTTCTCTCTATGTTTCTCTAAGGTCTGATCAAAATGTCTCCTCCTTTTCTCTCAATACTCTCTAGTATTTATACCCTTCCTTAAATATATTCCAGCTCATAAGAGCACTAAACCCCTCTATTTCCACTTTCAAATAAGAAATATTTGCCCCGTGTTATTCTCTGAATCTTTTATCATTAACCCAAACCCTGCTCTTTTCCAAGCAGTGCCCCATTTGCACATGCCTTCCCTTAAATATTTTTTATTATTACTCCCATGTTATTTCTAATTTCCAGCTCTTAAATGTGATTTAAAACAAATGTTTCAGCCTTACTGCCATCTTTAGTTGTTAATTTAGTATTCTAATGGTGTATTACCCTTTCCCCATTATTAAAATCTCTTAAGGCTAGCTATTAAGTAACATCACATTATTCCGGGCCACACAAAATCTACACAAAGATCCCAAATCTTAAAATTTAAACAAGTTCAGTGTTCTTCAACCAAAACAAAACAAACAACATTTGAATAGTTCGAGAATCGACAGCAAGACTGATTAACAATATATACATGGCATGAACTAACGATAATTAATCCAACAGTTAAATAATTTCGAATAGAACCTAATGTCAATTTCAACTAAATTGTTTCAAATAAAAGAAAAGAAGACGAAGGAGAAGAAGAAAAAGTAAAAATAACCAAATTAAATGAAAACCAAAAAGAAACTTACCTGGTAAAACTCAAACTACGAACTCGAATCCTTTGATTTGATCCCAAAATAATGTCACTCGTTTGTTCTTTGTCAAGAACAAATGAACGACGTTATTTTAAGACCAAATAAACTCTATCTCTTTCAGATTATTGCCCGGAAAACTTTCATATGAAGTCTATTTTAGTTTTATAGGGTTTGAACATTAGATTTGAAATTCGAATAGTTTAAAGGGGATCTGATGGCAAACAGTGGTGAATTAGGGGTGAGGGGTTCGAGGAGGTTTAGCGGTGTGTTTTTGGGTTGAAGGGAGGTGGCACCGCCACCGAAGAAACTATGATAGTGCTAGGGTTTGGACCTACAAATGGATAATCGAGATACTGGGCTGGGACTCGAGGAAGATGGTTCGAGGTTTTGGAATGGGGAGTTTGAGGGGAGGCTACGGTGTGAATTTGGTGGTATTTGGCCACCGTCCGCCGCCGTGAAGCGATTTTTGGCGGTGGGGCACGGTGGCATTACATGATTCTCTAAAGAGATGAGAGAGATGAGTGATAGACGGGGGAAGGGAGGGTTCTATGAGGGGTGGAGTGTGGTGTTTTCTTTTATATGCAGGGTGGAATTGAATCCAAGCTGTTGGATCAACGAAGATCAACGGCTTGGATTAGTTCACTTATATAAAACGGGGTCGATTTGGCCGGTTGGGGGACTGGGTCGGTCCGAGAAAGGAAGTCGGGGCTGGATCGGGTGAGAGTGGAACATTTGGGACTCTTGGATCGAGTGGATGTTAACGGCTCAGATCAACCAACCCGAAACAACATTGTTTCATCGATGCTGGAAATGGGCTGAACCGTTCGATCTAATGAGATCGACGGTCCAGATGTATTTGCCCATAATGACGTCGTTGGAATGTGGACAGGTAGGACTGGGTCATGGGAATGGACCTGGGCTGGATTGGGGTGTTTGGTTTAGGCCTTTTAAATCCGATTTGTTTTTGGCCTAATCCAATTTCCTCTTAATTATTTTCCCTCCCTATTCAAATTATTTTCCAAAATTAATACTAATAATCCTAAATCAACATAAAAATACTAAGTAGTGCTTACTAATACTTATCACACATAATTATTTAACAAATTAAAAGAAAATATGAAATTCGACATCAATTACCAAAAAATGCAAAAGATACATTATATTCTTGATTTTTGATTTTTTAAAAACACAGTTTAACAATTAAATCTGAAATGCCTAATTAAAAATGTAAATACAATTGCCACATATTTTTGTATTTTTTCTTAATTTAAAATAAATAAACATGCACGGACAAATGTAAATAATAACAAAAATACTACAAAAATTTACAAAATTACACACAAAGGAAAATTTGTTTTATTTTGAGTTTTATGGGAATAATTCATGTGAGGCAAAAATCAAGTACTCACAGCTGCCCCTCTTTGTCAGGAAACAAGAAGAGTTTTCGTGCAAAGATAAAGTGAGAGGATACGAGTGATTTTTGTATGTTTGAATATTCTGTTGTGAAGCATTTTTGAAAGATTTGATCGAACCTTTGCTTCAAAGGTTTCCTACATATCCTTGGCTTAAAAGAAATCAGGTCAATGTAGTTCGGGAATTTTGGTAGCTGGGACTAGCATGAAGCTTTGGTTTCATTGTTACTTATGTTGCTGGTAGTGCTTGCTGACCTCCTTATTACACCATGCTAAAAGAAAATAAGAAGCTAAACTAAACTATAGTATATGAATTACAAAATCCTATCTATATCTTCAACCTTGCTCTTGTGTTTCTTGTTGTTTTGTTGTCTTGTATTCTCTTATAGCAATTCCTTTGTTGCATTTCACTGACTTCTTGAGATGTTCTCCCCTTTCTTAGGGCAGGTACCTAATTGCTGATCCTTTAACTGTCCTCTCTTGATCATTGTCTTCTTCCTTTATTCTCCAGGCGAGCTCCTGACTTCAAAACTTAAAAGGTACGCCTCCATTCTCCAGGCGGGCTCCTAACTTCAAAACTTTAGCATGTACACCTCTGTTCTTCAGGCGGCTCCTGACTTCAACAAATTAAAAATGTATACCTCTGTTCTCTAGGCAGGCTCCTGACTTCAAAAAGTTTAAAAGGTACGCCATTGTTCTCCAGGCGGGCTCCTAACTTCAAAAACTTTAAAAGGTACGCCTCTGTTCTCCAGGCGGGCTCCTGACTTCAAAAACTTTAAAAGGTACGCCTTTGTTCTCCAGACGGGCTCCTGACTTCAAAAACTTTAAAAGGTACGCCTCTATTCTCTAGGCGAGCTCCGGACTTCAAATACTTTAAAGTACACCTCTGTTCTCCAGGCGGGCTCCTGACTTCAAAAACTTTAAAAGGTACGCCTCTGTTCTCCAGGCGGGCTCTTGACTTCAAAACTCTAAAAGGTACACCTTTGTTCTCCAGGCGGGCTCCTGACTTCAAAACACTAAAAGGTACGATTCTATTTTCCAGTCGGGCTCCTGACTTCCACTGTCTTCAACTATTGTTCCT
Organism: Nicotiana glauca; assembly: GCA_026770625.1. Classification (NCBI taxonomy): domain Eukaryota; kingdom Viridiplantae; phylum Streptophyta; class Magnoliopsida; order Solanales; family Solanaceae; genus Nicotiana; species Nicotiana glauca. The sequence goes on along the minus strand of MU767613.1, from coordinate 65,201 downwards.
TGTTCTCCAGGGGGACGCCTGACTTCAAACTCTCTTCAACAAAATAAAGAAAAGTTTCTGCCCCAGTTTGGTGGCTGTTTGATACTTGCTCTCTTTTTGCGGAAAATTTTCTCTGCTATCAACAAGACTTCCTGCCCCTATTTCAAACACAAAGAAAAATTGGTCAGTTTAGGGTGTGGTGATTGGATGCAATACTGCTACTAGGAATGGTTTTCCCTTCTTTCCTTTCCATATTCATTTTTGTCCGATTGCCTTGAATTCGGTCGAGAATTTTCGACCCTCTGATTACTCCTTATCCACAAGCTTCCCAATTGTTGCTCTCCACTTCTAGTCTTTCTTATCTAATCCCATTCCTTTCATGGAATCTTGGACCACTCCATCATTTGGATTTCCAATGACGCCTTTCACGTCTCATCATATCATCGTCGGACTATCCTAGCCACACTTTGCTTCGCACCATGTTAGAAACTGGTAATAAGCTTTAAAATTCCTTCTTATTTGTTAGAATCAATTTATTATTGAAAAAGTCTTAGCCAAAAGAAAAAGGATTCGACGATTTCAAAAGATAAAAATAAAAGAGAAGATCACCCTTTAGAAGACCGTTTGAGAAAAGAAAAAGGACTTATCTAAATGGGATAACCGATCCCAACGATCATGTTGTGCATTTCGGATTAATCAACCCAGTCTATTCATTTCAATCAACTTACAACCGTCTTGCTCCATGCCTCAAGATTTCCATAACCCAATTCTTTTCTGAATCATCATCTTTGTTCTGCTTGATGCTTCGACGGATTTCTGCCGCCCGCCTTATCTCACATGCCCTTTTCGCTATTCCTCGCCGCCTCATGGTGCCCGTGAAGGTTTTCACCAGTAAAACTCTCTCATTTTAGGTTTCTCTCATCTTTCAATGCCTTATAGTGCCCTTTGAGGGTTTTCACCATTAAGACTCTCTCATTTCTCTCATCTTTCATTGCCTTACGGTGCCCTTGTGGGTTTTCACCGATAAGACTCTCTCATTTTTCATTTCTTTTCTTAAACCGGAGTGTTGCCCCTAGTACGAATCATCTTTACTTGCTTGACTTGGCACTTCTCGAAGAATGATTGGGAGGTCTTTCTTTGGACATTAATATGGGTTTTTGGATATGGTTGGAAAGGAAAGTGTATCAAAAGCTCAACCAAATTCAATGAGTTAGAATTACAACTTTTGGAACCAAATTTCTTATTGCAAACAAAACTTCTGCCCCAGTTTCTTTCTTGGGGATTTTATATTTTTATTTCCTTATGACCGAGCCGTGAAGCTGCCTACGTATCCTTAAGAGGGATCATGTCAAACATAGTTCACCCAAATTCCTTGTTGTTACAGTTTTTCTTTTCACTTATTCTTATATATTTTCCTTTCCTGTTTTTCTTTTCTTTATATTTTTCCTTTTCCTTTTCGTATTTTTCTTTTCCTTTCTTCTTGGTTATTGATTCCAAAATAGGGGTATGAAATAAAATAAATAAGGCTAAAAAGGGTGAACAAAGGGTAAAGTGTTTTGATAGCAGAACAAGTTGCCTTCGTCATTTCAACCTTCGAGATAATGCCAAGTACAAATAATCAGTGATTATACTAAAGAAATCATACATAATATTTCTTGATTGCATCAGAATTGATAGCCATATCTATGCATTTTCCTTCAATATCTATTAAACATGAAGCGCCATTCGACAATACTCTGGTCACAATGAACGGTCCTTGCAAGTTCGGGGCGAACTTGCCCTTTGCTTCAGCCTGATGTGAAAAGATCTGTTTCAACACTTGATGCCCCACTTCAAACCTCCTGGGACGCACCTTCTTGTAATACGCTCTTTCCATCTTCTTTTGATACAATTGGCCATGACATACTGCCGACAATCTTTTTCCATCGATTAAACTCAACTGCTCCAAATGGGTTTTGACCCACTCATCATCATCAATCTCAGCCTCGGTGAAAATCCAAAGAGATGGGATTTCAACTTCCGCAGGAATCACTACTTTAGTGCCATATACCAACAGATAAGGAGTTGCACCTACGGAAGTATGAACAGTAGTGCGATAACCCAATAATGCAAATGGTAACTTCTTATGCCATTGCCTGGAACTTTCTACCATTTTTCTCAGTATTTTCTTTATGTTCTTGTTGGCTGCCTCAACTGCTCCATTCACCTTAGGACGATATGGGGTAGAATTGCGATGTGTAATCTTAAACTGCTGACATACTTCTTTCATCAAATTGCTGTTAAGATGAGCACCATTATCGGTGGTGATTACCTTTGGGATTCCAAATCGATAGATGATATTGGAGGGTGCAAAATCAACCACTGCCTTCTTGGTTACAAACTTGAAAGTTCTAGCTTCAACCTATTTGGTGAAATATTCAATGGCCACCAGAATGAACCTGTGCCCGTTGGATGTTGCTGGATTAATTGGCCCAATGACGTCCATGCCCCAAGCAACAAAGGGCCACGGTGCCGACATTGTGTGCAATTCCGATGGCGGAGAGTGAATCAAATCCCCATATATCTGGCATTGATCACATTTGCACACAAAGCTGATAAATCTCGCTCCATAGTGAGCTAATAATACCATGCTCGAAGGATGTTCTTCGCCAATATATATCCGCTTATGTGCGACCCGTAAACTCCAAAATGTACTTCCGTCATGACTGTCGTAGCTTGTTTAGCATCTATGCATCTTAACAATCCGAGATCTTGTGTTCTTTATACAACACTCCTCCACTGAGGAAAAATCCACTCGCCGACCTTCGAATTGCTCTATTTTGATCTCTTATGGACTTAATCGGGTATATCCCCATTCTGAGGTACTCATTGACATCATGGAACCATGGTTCGCCATCAAGTTCCTCTTCCACCATATTACAATAATCATGCTGATCACGAACTTGGATATGCAACGGATCGACATGAACTTTGTTTGGATGATGCAACATTGATGCTAAGGTAGCCGACGCATCGGCGACTTCATTATGGACTCTTGGGATATGCCTACACTCCACTAGTCGAAACCGTTAACAAAGATCATGCAAACATTGTCGATACGGAATGAGTTTCAAATCCCGTGTTTCCCATTCTCCTTGAATTTGATGTATCAGGAGGTCCGAGTTTCCCAAGACCAAAACGTCCTGGACATCCATGTCCGCAGCTAACCGTAAACCCAAAATGCATGCCTCATACTCAGCCATGTTGTTGGTACAATAAAATTGAAGCTGAGCTGTAACAGGATAGTGGTGCCCTATTTCAGAAATAAGTACGGCTCCCAATCCAACTCCTTTCATATTTGAAGCCCCATCAAAGAAAAGTTTCCAACTTGGCTTTTCACTCAGTTCCAACTCATCAATATGCATCACTTCTTCATCAGGAAAGTACGTCCTCAATGGTTCATATTCTTCATTGACTGGATTCTCGGCCAAGTGATCGGCTAGTGCTTGGGCTTTCATTGCAGTCCTTGCCACATAGACGATGTCAAATTCCGTGAGTATTATTTGCCACTTCGCCAGTCTCCCTGTGGGCATAGGCTTTTGAAAAATGTACTTCAACGGATCCAAGCGTGAAATGAGGTAAGTAGTATAGGACGATAGATAGTGCTTCAATTTTCGTGCTACCCAAGTCAGGGCGCAATAGGTCTTCTCAAGATGAGTGTAGTTAACCTCATAAGCCGTAAACTTCTTGCTGAGATAATAGATGGCTTGCTCTTTCCTGTCGGTGATGTCATGCTGCCCCAGTACACAGCCAAATGACTTCTCCAAGGCCGTTAAAAAAAGAATCAGCGGTTTTCCTAATTCAGGTGGAACCAATAAAGGTGGATTTGATAAATACCCCTTTATCTTGTCAAATGCTTCCTGACATTCCTCAGTCCATTCGATAGCAGCGTCCTTCTTCAGCAATCGAAAAATAGGCTCACAAGTTGCTGTGAGCTGAGCAATAAACATGCTGATGCAATTCAACCTTCCCAACAGACTCATCACTTCGGTCTTATTTTTTGGAGGCGGCAATTTTTGGATGGCCTTGATCTTTGACCAATCCAACTCAATGCCTCGCCGACTGACTGTAAATCCCAATAGCTTTTCGGACGGAACACCAAATCCACACTTGGCAGGGTTAAGTTTAATGTCGTACCTGCGAAGCCTCTGAAAGAACTTCCATAAATCTCCGACGTGGTCGTCCTGCTGCTTTGACTTGATGATTATATCATCCACGTACACCTTAATCTCATTGTGAATCATATCATGGAATACAGTGTTCATTGCTCACATGTATGTCTCCCCAGCGTTCTTCAGACCAAATGGCATTACTCTGTAGCAATAAGTTCCCCACGACGTGATGAATGCTGTCTTCTCTGCATCATCTACATCCATCAGGATCTGATGATACCCGGCATAGCAATCCACAAAAGACCCAATCTCATGTTTTGCACAATTGTCAATCAAAATGTGGATATTGGGTAGTGGGAAGTTATCCTTTGGGATTGCTTTGTAGAGATTGTGATAGTCAACACACACTCTGATTTTTCCGTCCTTCTTTGGTACCGGCACAACATTAGCCAACCAATCAGGATATCGAGTGACACGAATAACCTTTGCATTGAGATGTTTGGTTATTTCTTCCTTAATATTCATACTCATATCGATTTTTAATTTCCTCAATTTTTTCTTGACGAGAGGGAATGTCGGGTCAGTGGGCAATTTGTTAACCACTAGATCAGTGCTTAAACCCGGCATGTCATCATATGACCATGCAAAAACATCTTTGTATTCAATGAGTGTTTCGATTAATTCCTTCCGAGTCTTTGATTCTAGATGGACATTTATTTTAGTCTTTTTGATATTACTCGCATCTCCTAAATTGACGGCTTCGGTATCATTCAAGTTGGGCTTAGATTTTCTTCAAAATGACTTAATTCTTTACTAATCTCCTCAAAAGCCTCATCTTCGTCAAATTCTAACTCTTGAACTATTATCTAAGATGGATTTCTTAGACTGGGTTGAAGATTCTTTATGCACGTCATATCATCAGAACCGGCGTAAAAGGAACTGTACAGAAAAGAAAAGAAGAAAACAAAAGTTAAATTTATCAGGAGTGAAGAAACGGAAGAAGTTGTATTTCATTAAAAAGGGAAGATAACAAGGTGTGCACACTCAAAATAAAAATAAAAATTCGGATTAAAACCCTAAAATAATCCGTACAAACTTAAAAAAAAATCAAAGCAGACTACCAAGGATCCCTCCAAGTAGGGAGAGGAGTATCCTTCCAATTATTAATCTTCACTTTTGGCCCGACCAACTGTATTTCTGCGTGGCTAGGACCCTCACCAAATTCTACCATGCTAACCTCGGCAAATAACCTTTCGAACTCTTTATATAAATCTCCATCAGCACCAATCAGTGTCCCAGGAACTTTTGACAACAACTTCTTTCTAATACCAGGCCTGGCAAAAGATTTGGACAGACACGGGATTGGCTTTGGCAAGACCCATGACTTTTTCTTTATTTTACGGGCTCATTTCACATCTGCTGCGGTTGTCTTAAACCCCAAACCGAAAGTGTCCAAATTCTTTTGGAGGGAAACTAGTTGCATGATGCCTTGAAGTTCAGCACCCAAACCCTTACCCGGTAGAAAACCATTCTTTAACATTTCAGAAACCACCATGATAGTTGCGGCAGTTATTCTAGGAACCGGGATGCTTTTCCCCTTGAGGACCTTTTCCACTGGTACTGTGTCGGAGACTTGATATACCCACGGCCCTTAGTCGTCTTCTAGTTTGATGAAGGGTACAATGGCATAACCCAGGGCACCCATATTATCTTCACCGTGCACCACAATCTCCTATCTATCCCACTCGAATTTAACCATTTGACGCAACATAGATGGAACTGCCTTAGCGACATGGATCCAGGGTCGCCCCAACAAAAGGTTATAAGAGACCGCCATATCTAACACTTGAAACTCCATGGTGAACTCTACGGGCCCTATTATTAATTCTAGTATTATGTCACCAACAGAATCTTTACCTGCATTGTCGAACCCTCGTACACAGACGCTGTTATTACGAATTCTATCATCATCGACCTTTAGCTTATTCAACGTGCAAAGAGGACATATATTTGCACTGGACTCGTTGTCAATTAGAACTCGCGTGACCATAGAGTCTTCGCATTTCACTGTTAGATAAAGGGCCCTGTTATGTTCCGTGCCCTTTGTAGGCAACTCGTCGTTTGACAAAGTGACTCGGTTTACCTTGAAGATTTTTTTTGCTATCTTCTCCAGGTGATTCAACGAGATTTTGTTAGGGATGTGGGCCTCATTCAATATTTTCATCAGCGCTTAGCGGTGCTCATTTGAGTGGATTAGCAATGAGAGCAATGATATTTGGGCTGGGGTTTTCTTCAACTACAATAGAGTAATCTTGTACTTTCATTTTCCTCGAGAATTCTTTCGCTTCTTGTTCGGTCACGGGTTTTTTTATCGATGCCGGATTAGCCTTTCTCAACTCTGCGGGAGCAAAACACCTTCCCGAATGAGTTAGACCCTTAGTCTCACAAACTTCTTCCCTGATCTCCTTCCTTTTATATGTTACCACCACTTGTTCATAATTCCAAGGGATAGCTTTACTGTTGATCACCGACAGCTAAGTTACCGGCTTTATAATAACAAGCCCTATGCGAGCACACTTCATGACCACAACATGTTTACTTGCAACCCCCGGTACCACCACTTTTGCTCGTTCTGGTTTAACTGTAACAATGCTCGATGAACCTTTCTCGGCCACCCCAACTGGCTTGCTATTCAACCCTTTCAACTGGACCACCGACTTCCCACTGGTCATCTTCTCTTTTGAACATGTCTCACTGGAGTGGATCATCATTGCTGTCTGCGAGGGTTTCTTTGGTTCCCCTCCATTGTGTATCAAATCAATCATATGGGTCTCATAGTGAGCCGGCAACAGATTCTGGTTGATATTCGGTGCCTCTAGGGCCTTAACCTTGATCCAATGAGTATCAATGATCTCTTGGGTAGCCGTTTTCAGTTTCTAACACTTCTCTATATCATGCCCGGGGCCCCCTGAACAATACTCACAACTTGCTGAGTGGTCAAGGTTCCTTGGAGGAGGGTTTGGAAATTTAGCCTCAATTGGAGTCAACATGCCCAACTGCCTCAACCTCTGGAATAAACTGGTATATGATTCTCCCAGTGGAGTGAAAGTCTTTTGTTTCTGTGCTTTCTTATTCCTAAAGCCTTGGTTGGGTCGAAAACCTGTTCCGATGGGATTTCTGTAGGCTCTTGGGGTAGGTAGGCATTTTGTGGAGCTGGATATGGACTTTTCGGAGTCGGTGCATGCCATTGTGCGTGAGCCAATGTTTGGGTGTAGGCTTGTGCATGATGGACGGAAAAGTGAGGATCGGGTGGTGGGTAATAATTCTGTGGACGGTTATATGGAGTATGGGAATAATCTCAGTGGTGGGGTCAGGGTTGGTTATAGTAGAGTGAGGGGCCGCTGGATCCGAAACATGCTCTCGACTTGACGTTGCAACATCTTCTTGTTGGACTTAAGTCATTTCTCGATCATGTCGCCCATTTTTACAAACTCATTGAAAGACTCTCCAAACGCCATCACCAAGTGACCAAAATAAGTCGGCTCCAAAGCTTGCAATAAGTAATCAACCATCTCTCCTTTTTTCATTGTAGGGTCAACCCTCACAGCTTGTTCTCTCAAATGGAAACCATATTCCCTGAAACTCTCTTCGGATTTTTTCTCCAGTTTTATCAATGAAAGACGATCTGGAATGATTGTAGATTGTACTGGAAATGGCCGGTGAATGCTTGTACCAAGTCATCCCTGGTGTACTGCCTACCATGGTCCTGGCGCGTATATCATTCTAATGCAGACCCACTCAAACTCTGGCTGAAGTATGCCATCAGTAACTCATCCTTTCTATCCCCCCCCCTTATTTTGCTGCAAAATCCTCGCAAATATGCGAACGGATCACCATTCCCGTCATACAGATCGAACTTAGGCATCTTGAACCCTGCTGGTAGCTGAACAGCTCGGAACAAACATAAATCCTTATACGCCACACTAACTTGGCCGCCCAGACCTTGCATATTCCTGAAAGATTGCTCCAGGCTTTTTACTTTTCGAAACATTTCTTCCTGCTACGGATTCTTGGGTTTCTTTTTAGGTTCTGCGGAGATACCAAGTTAAGGATGGTAAATGTACGGTGCAGGTGCTTTGAAGGTGAGTTCGGGAGAGTAATATTGATTATCCTGCGTTTGGAATACAGGATCACTAGAAGACCTGTGGAGTGGGGCTGGTGCAGTTTCCACAAAGACAGGTGTAATTAGTGGAGGGTATGGAACTGTTTTTTGGATTTGTGGTGTTTGGGAGATAGTTCCCTGATGATGTTGAAAATTTGGGGATAAGTCTGAAACAAGCTGCTCCGGAGACTGGGTGGATATTGGGAGGAAAGTAAGGTTAGCAGGATAGGCTGGTGGTGGCTAACCCCTCGTCCAGGCCCGGTACATCTCAGCCATTTGTTGTTTTAACTTGTACATCTCATCTTTCATTGCTTGCACGTCTACCTCTTCTACCTCAAAGCTTCATTCTGTATCGGGGCTAGACATGATCACTGGTATTGGTCCCTTCGATCTAGTTTGATAATGGTAATGTGCCAGTACGCTCTAGGTAAACTAGCTGCTTGGATTCTCTGGAGAAGCAACAAACATGTTAGTTTTTAGAGTTTGACATATATGCAATTGCACGTTGGGATGCAATGCACCTAGGCAGTTAACCATTTCTATCATGTATTTGCTTTAGTTGCGTGCGTCATTCCGGCTTTCCACAATTGTTCCTCTTTTTTAACATCTTTCCCTTATTTTGGTTATTTTCATTTTCCCTTTCTTTCCTTTTTCTTCTTTTAGTGGTGGTCGAATCTTATGTGGATTTCCTACGTATCATGTCCCCGTATGAATCAGACCGCGCATAGTTCTGGCCAATGTAAAAATACATAGAAAAATATTTTTCACAAAACAACTACTTTTACTACGACACATGGAAAAAATGTACAAACTTCAAAAAGATAACAAAGCAAACTTGGAATGGACTGACTGACAGACTTACAAATTTCAACAAGAACAGTACATACTCAATACAAAAATCAAGAATACATCAATGGCTCGAAATTCCCTAGGGGCCGCGAGGCATCATTCGGCCTCGCTGCGGGCCTTGGTGCAAGATCCCTTTGAAGACTCTCCAGATCGTTAATTATTTGTTTGACGAATGTCATTACTGCTGCAAAAAAGGTGGTACGGGTCATGTTTTCGCACACTCGGCATTTTGCAGTAATGTAACGTACGATGTTTCTGACCCCTTCTATAATCTTGTTCTTTTCCTGCAGCAGCCGTCCTATCTGTTGATCCCGTGTTCCCAGCACTATAGAGTTGTGAAAGAGGTGATCTTGGAACTTATGCATTTGTTCCTCCATCTACGCCATCAGTTCATAGTAGTGTTTCTTATCCACTCTGAAATTTCTAGCTAGCCTGATTACCTTATCTTCGAGAGTGACTATTCTTTCTCTCAGGATGGTGATGGTCCCCTCGTAATCTTTCTTTATCTGCTGCATATGAAATGCCTGCTGCTTTGCCCCCCTCGTCTATCTGGCCTAGATCCTTGTCACAGTAGCTTCTGATTTTTCCAAGTCCCCTTAACATTTGAGGGCTTTCTTTTCCAGACTGTCTATGAGTTTTTCATCAGCCTATATCCTTTCTAACTTCTTTGCAATTGTCTTCATCTTTTGAATCTGGTCTTGGAGTGCTTGCTTCTCTTGTGTCCATTTAACCCTTTCCTTCTCAAAATTAGCATGTTATATGTCCATTGCTGCTTCCAATATTCCCTTATCTTCCCGTAAAGTATCAATACGAGATTGAAACTCTCGTGCCACTTCCCTTTTAGCATTTCTAACTCTAGACTCTATCTCTTTTTCCCAATCAACTGCATGCCTTATGGATCTTTCGGGTCTTTGCTCAGGCATAGCCTGGTTGTGAAACCACTCAAGGTATGCAAGGCTTACTTCCCCACGTTCGCAATCTGCTACCATTTCGTCTACATCAGAAAATTGACCACCAAACCAAACCATTTGTGCATAAGACTCCTTTGGGGGTTCGTCTCTTGTGAATTCCCATATGAATGGATGGATGTCCTCGGTCGGGGGACTCTTTTGTTCTCTCACTTGCTAACGCATGACGCATAGGGGTGCGTATGGTTGAAAACCTCTGAAACACATGAGTATGTAGAATGGGCGATATGTCGACATGTGCATGACCTTAGCGGAAGGGAACCAAAAATAGTTCCAAGTGAGTCTATCGACATCCAGTGAACCAAGTAATTCCTGCCAGGACCTCACTCCACTTGGAATATTACAACTTGCGGCCCTGCTTGGATGACAACGAATGCAATTCATCCAGCTTTTATTGAAATTTATCACTATTGGATGATGATAAAGATGCTCTATGAACCACATCTGTAGCAAAATATTGCATCCCTCGAAGTAATCTCCACCTTCTTGGCATTGGGTCAAAGCTCGAAAAATGTCTCCTAAAATCATGGGAAGAATGGTATGCTCTTCGCTGCTCTGCAAATATAAGACTATTACCAAAAATCAAATTCTGATGCGCCCATCCTGCTCTGGGAAAACCATGGTCCCTAGAAATGAAATCATGAATGCAAAGATTCTCAACTCCCTGCAAGCGTCGTAACTTAGCTAGTTGACGAATTCTGTGCCTGAGAATTTCACAAATTCTTTCTCGTCCCCAAACCTATCATAGAGGTATTCTAGTGAAACCCAACCTTCATTGAAGCCGCCCATTGAGATTCGACGAAGGCATAATTTCTTCAAAAAGTTTTTCACACCTACTTTCCTTAGAGCGTCAGGCTTTTTCCTATGAAGGACTTTTCCCAATCCTGTGAACCCACCTAATTCTTCCAATGTAGGTGCCATTTCCCAATTTTTGAACCTGAAGACATTGTTTGTTGGGTCCCAAAAACCTACCAAAGCCTCAGTCAAATCCCGGTTAGGCTCAACTCCCATGATGTTTGTGAGGAACTTGAGGTGTTTAAATACTTGATTTCGTTCCCAGGTAGCAAAACTAGCCCACCAATTATAGAGACTGCTCGGGGTCTTATCTCGGATCATCAACATAGGAGATGTTTCATCCCTTGCCCTTTTCTGGCCATTTCTTTGTGGAGAACTCATGGTGATCCTAGATATGTAACGACCCGACCGGTTGTTTTGAGTACTAGCACTCCGTTCAGCTGTCGGAGGACATGAATAGCTTCATTTCAGGTATTATGACTTGTACGCGTGGTCGGAATTTAATTTCGGGAAGTTCGGGGTTGATTTGGGAAGAGAATCCTCATTTTGGAAGCTTAAAGTTGAAAGAATGAACTAGGATTGGAATTTTGAGTAAATGACCTCGGAATCGAGATCTGAAGGTTCCACTAGGTTTGTATGATGATTTTGGGACTTGGGCGTATGCCCGGAGTGGGTTTTGGATAACCCTGGAGAATTTTGACGCCTATTGTGGAAGTTAGTATTTTAGAAAAAAATTTCATAAGTTTGGTTTGAAGTGCATTTCGGTGTTATCAACATCAGTTTGGAATTCCGAGACTGTGAATAGCTCCGTATAGTGATTTTGGAGTTGGGAGCGCGATCGGAAGTGAACTCGGAAGTCCGTAGACCATTTGGAAGCCATGTGGCTAAAAATAGAAAGTTGAAGGTTTTTTGGAAAGTTTGACCGGGGGGTTGACTTTTTGATAGCGGGGTCGGAATCAAATTCCGAATATTGGAGTAGGTCTGTAATGTCAAATATGACTTGTGTGCAAAATTTGAAGTCAATCGGACGTGATTTGATAGGTTTAAACATCGGAAGTAAAAGTTGGAAAGTTCAAATTGCATATAGTTTCGATTGGAGGTCGATCGATGATTTTAGCATTGTTTGGTGTGATTTGAGGCCTCGAGCAGGTCTGTAAAGTGTTTTGGTATAGGTTGGTATGATTGGTTGATGTCCCGGGGCCTCGAGTGGATTCCGGGTGGTTAACGGATCAAAATTAGAAAATGGGAAGGCTGAGTGTGCTGCTTCTGTCATAACCGCATCTACGATTCTTGGACCAACGAAGCGAGACCGCAGATACGGTCAAAATCTCGCAGAAGCGGAAGGGGCCAGGCCCAAGGAAAATTGCAGAAGCGGCCCAGGGACCGCAGAAGCGGTTCCGCTTAAGCGGCCCCCAGACCGCAGAAGCGGTCAGCCCGCTCAAGCCCAAAACTGCAGAAGCGGTTAGAAAGTCGCAGAAGCGACATTGGAAGAAGCAAAAAATTCATCGCAAAAGCGAAAATTGCTGAAGGCAGAAGTGTTATTTTAAAGTCGGGATTTGTCCATTTCACTCATTTTCTTCACTTCATTTGGCAATTTTTGGAGGGTTCAAAGGAGGGTCTTCATCAACAATGTTAAGTTTCGGGGCGTTGTGCGTTGGTTCAAGCCTTCGGAAGGATGTAGAATGCCAGTTATGGGTCTTCGGAGCAAGGTGAGTCTCCTTTCTAATCTTGTGAGGGGGAATTTACCCCATAGGTGAGTAAAATTGATTATGTGCTCCTATTTGTGGGGGCTATGCATGCACGAGGTGACGAGAGTCCGTGCGTAGCCACTATTATGCTATTGTCCGGGTAGTCTAGGACCCAAAAGCTTGTTATACTTGGATTAATTGTGAACCCATTGAGGGCTTGAATTGCTTAAATCATATTAAATCTATAAATGGATTTCAAAAAGAAAGACTTAAGATTTGTTTTCTCAATTATTAAAGAGAATTGATCTTTCTTGGATATTTGCTCCATGTCGACTGTTTGACTGATTGTCTATCTGTGTATGTTTATTTTGGAACAGGCCGTACGCCTCGGCAGATTAATAGATGCATCTGCAGGCACGCCGTCGACCCTCCTCAAGTGCACATTTATTTTTGTTGGATCGGGTCGTCTCCTCGGTATGATTTGAGCATGCTTGTACTGCTGCCTGGACTCATTTGAGTCATGTTATGCCACACTATGGTTCGAGATTATACTATTGATAATAACAAGAAACCTAAGGAAATTTTCCATGAAAGAATTATATGCTTGCTTGTTTCCTCTATCTGGAGTAGAATCATGTCTATAAAACAAATACACTATTTAATATATATTTATTATGGATAAATAATCATTGGACTGCTAGTGAGTGTCAAAGTTCACCATCTCGTCTCAACCCCTTCGGGATTAGGTGGCACACTCATTGGGTACACGTTGTTTTTGTACTCATACTACACTTGCTGTGCATCTTGTTGCACAGGTATATGTGACTCCAGCGGTCTGCTAGGTAGAGCAACATGGATGATTCTGGGACTAGGTGAGTTGCATCATTCGAGACGGCCGCAGATAGAGTAGTCCCTTCATTTGCACTGTATTTACTTTCCGTCCATTGTATTCCGGACGGGTGTTGTATTTTATTTGTCTTATCCGTAGATGCTCATGCACTTGTGACACCAGGTTCTGGGATGGTTTAAAGTATTTTATTATTGCATAAACTTTTAAATTTGATTTGAAACTTTATTATTTAAAAATTTCTAAATAATGAAAGAAAAATCCTATATTTTTAAAAGTGATAAAATGAGATTTACTTTGGCATTTGAGTTGGATGGCCTGACAGCGGTGTCCGGCGCCACCACGACCCTTAGTGTATTTTAGGTCATGACAACATGGTATCAGAGCACTAGGTTCCCCTTGGTCTCACGAGCCATGAGCAAGTCTAGTAGAGTCTCGCGGATCGGTACGGAGACATCTGTACTTATCCTCGGGAGGCTACAGGGCTGTTAGGAGTACTTCCCTTCTTGATTTCCTTATCGTGCAGTTTGATTTCTTTGAGGCTTATGCCCTTGATTCCTTCCTACTCAATCTTACGCGATGCGAGCGCTTGCTAGAAATCGAGAAACTGAAGAATTGAAATGCCACTAAAAATGTGGTGCGGGATGATTTTTCCCGGTATGGTTGATTGGACTATTATAGTCACATTATGGAAGGGTATTCTGTTGTTCATCTCAGTAGCAGAACTTCTAAGAGCCTTGAGGCTAGGCACAGGTTTCCATGATGCTCATGAGCAATTTTTCCGTAGTTTTGTTGTGATTGTAGGGTGTTTGCCCATGTGTCGAGGCAGTGAATGAATTTAAGGGAGGTTTTCTCAGCATGTAATCAAGGGATCCAGTATTTTATTCCCGGTAAGGGAAAGGCAGTCGGACTAAGGATGGTCAGATTTGGGCTGGTGGAAGTAATGAGACCTGGTATTTGTAAGCGTGGTGGAGCTTTTCTCCTATGATGGGGTGTTGTGGTCCTAATGGAACGTACCAAGTTCGTCGATGTTATAATTTTATGGCAGGATATGGTGAAATAGTATTGGAGATACAGCTGTCAGATATCGCATGGTGTAGTGGTTTAAGATCGAATCAGAATTTTTAATGTTGATGGATCAATAAGGACGACCTTTGGAATGGTTCTAAAGTTAGCAGCAATGGTGGATTCAAGTGCCGCGAAGATAGATTTTTATTTAAGGCAACAAGTGAGCAGCAAAGTATGAGGGAGGACATGTGGGAAGTGTCAGGCGGTGTTCAAAACTTCTAGAAGGCCATGTATGAGGAGCAAGGGCGAGTGGTCAATTAAAGAGATGAGTTTCACCAAAGTGGGAGAGTGGCGGGTGTTGCATATGGGCTCGGTAGTAGGATGACTACGCGCCTTAAGGAGAGTTTGGGATGATCGGAGAATTTTAGAGATTAGTAATTGGGGCCTATGGAGCGAACTTGAAGCATGGGCCATTATGCGGCAGAAGATTTGATATAGCGGAGAGGATCTTCTTGACGTGAAGGAGGATGCAACATAACTCTAAATTGGGAGGATATTGACGCACATTTAATTGATGTCCGCGAGAGGAGAACGGACTTGTGCAACTGGAAGGTGAGCTCGGACTCAGGATGGGCTATTGGTGTCATAGTGAATGTACCCCGTGCAACGGCGTGGGAAGATGTCGGGAGGTGATCCCCTAAATGGGTTATTCCCCGTGAGTAGGTTATCGGTCGCGTGGTTGGCAAAGCTTCTGCAAGGATTTATATTGGTTGTTCAACAAGGAGATCGGTCGGGCGAATGGGGATGATGATTCATAATATGGAAGATGGGGATTTGCAGGAAGATTTCGAGAAATTTTTATAATTTATGGCGCGAGGTTATGCCAATAAAAGGTAAAAAGTTTGGGCAAACTCAGGAATTATGAAATGATGGCTTCAAGCTAAGTGAGAGAGTCCCACCGCTTATGATTGGGCTGTATGGTTAACTACTTGCGTGATTTCTGGTTATCAGCTAATTGATGAATTATTTCAGCCATGATAAAAGACTATAAGTGGTAAGGCGAGCAGATGAATTGTTGGAGGCATGCGATGGTTGGACTTATTGGCTCATGTTCGGACTTGGAAAAAGAAACCAGGATTTATGCCTCGTATAGATGCAGGTTTCAGAGGAAGTGATTTCGCCGAGTGCTGCATCGGGAGGGCATTCGTGTGTTATAAAGATTTATAGAGTGGATTATATTCGGGACCAAGTTAGAGCGGATGGCTCACAGTAACGGTCCTAGTAAATTCAAGAGGTAAAGTGTGGTGCCTAATAATGTCGAGTTTATAGGCATAATTGAGGATCAAGTTTGGAAAGCAGCTTATGAGAAGTGGCACAGAATGTTTCGTGATGGTTGGCTTGTGATGTAGTAATTGCGAAGTACGAAATGGTTCGTAGGGGTTGAGACAGCATGGTCTCATGGTTCAAGGTCACTCAGGATGAGTGTAGATAGAGCGTGTTATGTGTTGAAGAGAATTGGTACTATTTCCAAAGCACTCAAGGATAAATTGAAGGAAAGGGGTTGATTAGCCATAGTTGAATTTGGCATGTTGGGATCTGTGATTAGTTCATTCAGCGTGATCAGGTTGTGTGTATGATTTGTGACGGTGCGTATCAGGCTTGTCAGCCGTCGCAATTGATGTTATTCAGAAGCCTTCTATTTCTAAGGCTCGTTGTGTAGAAGCAGATTCCGGAAAGGGTTATGGTGGCTTGGACCACTACTTGCAGATTTGCATATCCTACGGTTATGGGAAGTTACCTAGGTGTTGCTATGATTCTCCTAAACTGAGTTAAATGTAAAGTTTTATATGATGAAGTGTTAGTTTATCAGTGGTTCCAGGGTTGTGATGGAAATTGTGTCTATCGTATATCGACACGTTGGGTGCAGTGAGAGGTATGGAATTTGAAGTGAGGATCAAGGTTACAGCTTGGTAATGACTATGATGTCACAGGCTCGGATGAGCAAGGAAAGGGTTGAATGATTAGAGTAAATTGGTATTGGCTTCAGAGTCACCGGAGATCGATGTTTTTTGAAAAAGGCTTTGTATCCTGGTTAGGGATTATTGATCGCTTTTCAGCGTTAGTGCGACCGATGGTTGGAATAAGCAGAATCGATAGTTATTTCAGAAGATTGTGGGAGCGTGTCCCAAGGGAAGATTATGTAAGTGTGGCATGTAGTCACCTGATTGACTAGAGATTTAAGAAAGTATGAGGACTGTGGCAATAACATTTGTTTGAGAAACTATGCCTGGAGGGCACTTTGCTTATTGGGTTATAAACTGGGGAGGTTGCTCCGGTTATGACGGTTGTTCTTATGTGTCATGAGGAAAAGAGAGTTACTATGAACCTTTGAAAGGTTATTCGCCAAGTTGGTGCAATCAGAAATCGGCTTAAGATCGATGTACCAATTTATATATGTGAACAGGGCTTTATATCATGCCAGTTGTGTTCGTTTCAGCGCGCGTTCCTTATGGAGGAACGGTCGGGGTGTTATTTTGCCATCAGCTATTCCAGGTAATGATGTATTGCGCCGTATGAGTTGTGAGACGGCTTGAGGAAAATTGCTTACGTGTTGAGAATCCGCGTAGAAATGATGTGTTATGAGCAGGATGGCTTTGAGATTTATGTTGTATATCGCACCCCAGTTGTGCTTGAGTTTCGTAGCCTATAGCGCTATGTGTTTCCTCAGAGATGGTATTATGCACTTACGTGCTTGCGATCGAAATTCGATGTTTTGTTGTAATGAGCAGATTTGGCTCAAAGTGCAATCTCCTTTTGTGAGATCTATTTATGGATCGGGTGGCACGCCGCCATGGGTACGTTATTTGGATCGGGTTGTGTGCCGCAACAGTGTGATGTCGAGTCTAGTTTTCTATATGCTATTTCTTTGTGTGTTTCACTTCCTATCTTTCTAGGAGAAGTCCGCGTTGGTGCGTGTTTTAGTTAATTCCTTCCAGAATTCGATTTCCTATTTGTGTTGTGTTCGGATTGGTGGCCTATTGGCGCATGGTAGCATCATATGAGATTTTAATAATTTCTGAGGTGGCTTATTGCCTGAGTAGTTGTATCGGATGAGACGAGATTCCTTGATCTAGGATTTTTGTGCAATCCAGCTATACGAGGTATGTTACGAAAATAAGACCACCATTTGGGTTCAGAATGAGGTAAGGGCCTTGTCAGGAGTGTAGACCTAATGTTTTGTTGACTCGGCGATTGATTATGAATGTCGGTACGTCTCTTCCATCATAGCGGTATGGTAAAGGTTGGAGTAAGACCTGTATATGTCGGGGGGGCAGTGGGAGCATCAGATCAGTAGAATTCTGGCTAAGTTGATCAGATAATATTATTGTGGTCCTGTGGATTTAGTGTTGCAAAGTAAGAATTCGGAAAAGTGATACCGTTATGTTTAAGTATAGCGTGTAGTGATTGATATGGCGATCGTATGTTGGAAAGAGGCCTAGCATAGGATTACAGATGTTGGAATCGGGCTCTAAGTCTTATTTGCTTGAATAAAAGGGAACAAATTCAGAATTTATCGGGTTTATGTGCTCAGCTAAGTTTTGGTAGCACGGGAAGGTGCGTGAGGTGCTAAATAGTGATTTTAGACTACTCCAATACAGTTCTCAGCACGTTCGAGGACGAACGTATGTTTAAGTGGGAGAGAACGTAATGACCCGACCGGTCGTTTTGAGTACTAGCGCTCCGTTCAACAGTCGGAGGCCATGAACAGCTTCATTTCAGGTATAATGACTTGTACGCGTGGTCGGAATTTAATTTCGGGAAGTTTGGGGTTGATTTGGGAAGAGAATCCTCATTTCGGAAGCTTAAAGTTGAAAGAATGAACTAGGATTGGAATTTAGAGTAAACGAACTCAAAATCGAGATCTGAAGGTTCCAAAAGGTTCGTATGATGATTTCGGACTTGGGCGTATGCCCGGAGTGGGTTTCGGATAACCCTGGAGCGTTTTGACGCCTATTGTGGAAGTTAGTATTTTAGAAGAAAATTTCATAAGTTTTGTTTAAAGTCCATTTTAGTGTTATCAACGTCCGTTTGGAATTCCGAGACTGTGAGTAGCTCCGTATAGTGATTCTGGAGTTGGGGGCGCGATCGGAAGTGAATTCGGAGGTCCGTAGACCATTTTGAAGCCATGTGGCTAAAGATAGAAAGTTGAAGGCTTTTTTGGAAAGTTTGACGAGGAGGTTGACTTTTTGATATCGGGGTCGGAATCAAATTCCGGAAGCTGGAGTAGGTCCATAATTTCAAATATGACTTGTGTGCAAAATTTGAAGTCAATCGGACGTGATTTGATAGGTTTAAACATTGGAAGTAGAAGTCGGAAAGTTCAAAGTTCATAAAGTTTGGATTGGAGGTCGATCAATGATTTTAGCATTGTTTGATGTGATTTGAGGCCTCGAGCAGGTCTGTAATGTGTTTTGGGATTGGTTGGTATGATTGGTTGAAATCCCGGGGGGCTCGGGTGGATTCCGGGTGGTTAACGGATCGAAACTGGAAAATTGGAAGGCTGAGTGTGCTGCTTCTGTCATAACCGCAAAGGCGGAAGGGGCCAGGCCCAAGGAAAATTGCAGAAGCGGTTCCGCTTAAGCGGCCCCAAGACCGCAGAAGCGGTCAGCTCCCTCAAGCCCAAAACCGCAGAAGCGGTTAGAAAGTCGCATAAGCGACATTCGCAGAAACGGAAATTTCATCGCAAAAGCGAAAATTGCTGAAGGCAGAAGTGTTATTTTAAAGTCGGAATTTGACCATTTCATTCATTTTCTTCACTTCATTTGGCGATTTTTGGAGGGTTCAAAGGAGGGTCTTCATCAACAATGTTAAGTTTCGGGGCATTGTGCGTTGGTTCAAGCCTTCGGAAGGATGTGGAATGCCGGTTATGGGTCTATGGAGCGAGGTGAGTCTCCTTTCTAATCTTGTGAGGGGGAATTTACCCCATAGGTGAGTGAAATTGATTATGTGCTCCTATTTGCGGGGGCTACGCACGCACGAGGTGACGAGAGTCCGTGCGTAGCTACTATTGTGCTATTGTCCGGGTAGTCTAGGACCCAAAAGCATGTTATACTTGGATTAATTGTGAACCCATTTATGTCTTGAATTGCTTAAATCATATTAAATCTATAAATGGATTTCAAAACGAAAGACTTAAGCTTTATTTTCTCAATTATTAAAGTGAATTGATCTTTCTTGGATATTTGCTCCATGTCAACTGTTTGACCGATTGTCTGTTTGCGTATGTTTATTTTGGAACGGGCCGCACGCCTCGGTAGATTAATAGATGCATCTATAGGTACGTCGTCAACACTCGGCAAGTGCACATTTATTTCTGTTGGATCGGGTCGTCGCCTCGGTATGATTTGCGCGTGCTTGTACTGCTGCCTGGACTCGTTTGAGTTGTGTTATGCCACACTATGGCTCGAGATTATACTGTTGATAATAACAAGAAACCTAAGGAAATTTTCCATGAAAGAATTATATACTTGCTTGTTTCCTCTATCTGGAGTAGAATCATGTCTATAAAACAAATCCATTGTTTAATATATATTTATTATGGATAAATAATCATTGGACTGCTAGTGAGTGTCAAAGTTGACCATCTCGTCTCTACCCCTTCGGGATTAGGCAGGACACTCATTGGGTACACGTTGTTTTTGTACTCATACTACACTTGATGTGCATCTTGCTGCACATGTATATGTGACTCCAGCAGTCTGCTAGGCATAGCAGCGTGGATGATTCTGGGACTAGGTGAGTTGCATCATTCGACAGGGCCGCAGCTAGAGTAGTCCCTTCCTTTGTGCTGTATTTACTTTCCGTCCATTGTATTCTGGACGGTTGTTGTATTTTATTTCTCTTATCCGTAGATGCTCATGCACTTGTGAAACCGGGTTCTGGGATGGTTTAAAGTAGTGTATTATTGCTTAACTTTTAAATTTAATTTGAAACTTTATTCTTTAAAATTTTCTAAATAATGAAAGAAAAATCCTATATTTTTAAAAGTGATAAAACAAGATTTACTTTGCCATTTGAGTTGGCTGGCCTAATAGCAGTGTCCGGCACCACCACGACCCTTAGTGGATTTTGGGTCATGACAAGATAAAAATAAAATAAAAAAATTAAAAAAATTAAGACTCTCCTAAATCATATACAGACTATGAACATTTTTTTCTTTTTCTCCTCTTTTTTTTTCTTTCTTTTTATATGAAGAGAAAATCATCATTGTTTCTTGCCATTTTATAAAATATTCGATTTTGTGACCACGGCCTTTCAGCACTTGAAGAATATTTAAAGGCTATGTTTTGCGAACCGGAAAAGGTTTTTAGGAAATGACTGTAGGTAGCTGTTCTTGGAAAACAGCCGCCCTTTTGTAGCGTTTGGCTATTTTACCCAAGAATGGCATTACCTTCACTCACGGCAAAAACAATGACATTTACGTAGGTGAATCCGATATGGGTTGCCTACGTATCCCACATCCGGTGAGAATCAAACTTACATAGTTCAGCCGGACTTGATAGAAATAAGATCAACTATTTTCGAAAAGGAAGACAGAAAATTTTGGCGAAGCTTTGCTACCTTTTTCAAATCCCGATTTTTCCTTAAAACAATTCATTTTTTGTTCTTTTTCTCTTTTTTTTATTTTTTCTTCTAATTCTCCTCTCATTACTAAAAAAACCGGCCAACATGCAATCCTGAAGCAAATGAATGCACAAGTAGAAAGTAAGATGCATCAAGATGGTCTTTTTCATTTTGGTGCACCTGTCCTAGATAGACTCTACCCTGTGTTGGGTCTCCAAGGTCGAATGTACATGATGAAAATAAAGCGATCCTACTAGGGATATCCAGCATGAGGTTTGTTCATCTAGGTTCAAATCCCGTTGGAGAAAGTATCTAGACTGGCTTACTCGAGCGGACAACTCGAGCCGAGGAGGGTCAGTGTACCGGTGGCATTGCTTTCCGGCTTAACTGGTGGTGCTCCTCGCCTAAAACATGTGCGACTAAAATCCTTCACCTTGTGCCAAGCACCTCGTCTATCTCAAAGAAAGCGGGCTATGTCAATCAAATGCCCAATTTTAATTTCAAGAAGACTCAAAGGGGGTGCGTGAGAAGGCAGTTTATATACATAGTTCAAAAATTATCAAACCGGTAAAAAGCAACATTTAGAACATTTAAGCCAAAACATCAAATAAAAATCAAATAATAAATAAGCCAAATACAATAATTATTTCAAGCTCAAATTTCTAACCCTGAACCAGTGGTTCTGGGTTATGTCCCCAGCAGAGTCGCCAAAGCTGTCACACCTCCTTTTTCCACTACACCCCGGTAAAGAGGGTATAACAAAGGGAGTTTTTTCAATTAAAGTACAATCAAAACGGGATTCATTTTATTGAAAATCAGAGTCACCACTTGAGAGATTTATGATGTCCCAAGTCACCGGTTTGAATCCCGAATCGAGGAAAAGGTTTGACTGTGTTTAATAGTCCGCGAACCAGAAATTTGGATAAGGAATTCTGTTAACCCGGAAGAAGGTTTTAGGCATTCCCGAGTTTCGTGGTTCTAGCACGGTCGCTCAACTGTCATATTCGGCTTAATTATCTGATTTTAAATAATTATGAACCCATGTGTAGATTTTAGCTTTAACTGTATTTATTCATTTCTAAATTAAAAGGAAATTGCATTTGAGATTTCTTTTTTATGGCATGGCACACCTCAATTATTTCAAAAAAAAGATTTTACTCAACTTAAAGCAAAAAACTATGCATTTTTTTCATACTTTGCTCCTAAAACTTCAGGGATTGTCGAGAAACTTAAAAGTTGCTCGTTATTGGAACACATGGTATAACATAGCTAATTTTTGTTAGTAGAAAAATACATGCCTTTTAAAACCAATAAGAGATTTCAACCAAATAAATGGCTAATTTTATCTATCCATGATTGCCAAGTTTTAACTACAATAGCCTGTAATTACACGGTTGCCCAATTTTATCTAGATCCATGATTTTATCCCGTCATGTGGAAAATGTTCAGCAACAATCAATGTGAGCTATGTGGTTTGGAAAATGAGCCCAATATATCAAGACATCACTTTCTTTCGAAAATGGCCCAAACATTTAAGGCCTCATGAGCATGAGATTTGCCAAACCAATATTGGATATCAAGACTCGGAATCGAGTCTTGGCCACCACAAAACCCCCAAACTATTTACGCAGAATCAATAATGATTAACCATAGAACTAAAATAAAAGTTATCATCTAGTGATACAATAATTAACAACTAATTTAACCAAATATTTGCTCAACTACATTTACCCTTTAACTGACTATGTGAGCACCGTAATTTCAACTTGTTTCTATAGTTTAAACATTCACCTACCCCTTTCAGCATTCCACATCCAAAACACCATAAGCGTTTGCCCATAAACCAGATAAACTACATGATAGAGAATTGTTTAGTGCATCTTAGGATTTAAAAGACGAAACTCAGAACTTAAACTACTTATTCAAACCAACAATCTGCTTTTTTTTTTAGTTTTCATGACAGTCCCAAACAACTTATACAATATACATTTGAAACATAACTAAGCCTAATCCCATGATATATTACTACAACATGAATGCTAAGTTGTTAACAACTAAAATATAATTAAATTGAACCCAGCAATGCTGAATCTACTATACTCCACGTTTCATTTCATTTCAAGCTTCAAATCTGAATTTTCAGTCAATAGAGCTCAAAAATGTGTACCAGGAAGTAAACCAAACAAGAAGTGATGGATCAGAAGTATTAGCAAACAGGGATCAACAACAGCAAAAAGCAGTAAAGCCCAAGCAAATCCAGAAGGTGAATCCCAAACCAATTTTAAATCAGCAAATGAGATAGAATTGATCCAAATATAAATTTCATTCACTCAATGGGACAGCAGACTTCAAAACCAACTCAATTTTAACACCTCTTAACCCCATCCAACAAGAATTATTTCTTTAATACCAAGAAAACCTCAAAAAATCACTAAGGGAGATCAATGAAACAGTGTGCTCTAAAGTTTATCCACCCTTTGTATATTTTGGAATTTTCTCGATGTTTTTGAGAATGTTCCAACATTAGATTTCCTAAAGCTCGATCTTATTGCTCTCAATACTCTCTCCATATGTGAATGTATAGCAGAATGTGTGTTCCATGTGTATATCCTCTCTCTAACTCTCAATCTCTGCCTATTTCTCTCTATGTTTCTCTAAGGTCTGATAAAAATATCTCCTCCTTTTCTCTCAATACTCTCTAGTATTTATACCCTTCCTCAAACTTTTTCTAGCTCATAAGAGCACTAAACCCCTGTATTTTCACTTTCAAATAAGAAATATTTGCCCCATGTTATTCTCTGAACCTTTTACCATTAACCCATGCCTTGCTCTTTTCCAGGTTGTGCCCCCTTTGCACATGCCTTCCCTTAACCCTTTTTTACTATTACTCCCGCATTCTTTCTAATTTCCAGCTCTTAAAGGTGATTTAAAACAATTGTGCCAGCCTTAATTCCATCTTTAATTGTTAATTCAGTATTCTAATGGTGTATTACCCTTTCCCCATTATTAAAATCCCTAAAGGCTAGCTATTGAGTAACATCACAATATTCCGGGCCACACAGAATCTACACAAAGATCCAAAATCTTAAAATTTAAACAAGTTCAGTGTTCTTCAACCAAAACAAAACAAACAACATTTGAATTGTTCGAGAATCTAGATAGTCTACAAGACTGATTAACAATATATACATGGCATGAACTAACAACGATTAATCCAACAATTAAACAATTCTGAATAGAACCTATTGCCAATTTTGACTAAATTGTTTCAATGAAAAGAATGGATATTCGAGACACTGTGCTGGGATTCGAGGAAGATGGTTCGGGGTTTCAGAATGGGGAGGTTGAGGGGAGGCTACGGTGTTAATTTGGTGGTGTTTGGCCATCGTCCGCCGCCGTGAGGCGATTTCTGGTGGCGGGGCACGGTGGCGTTACATCACTCTCTGAAGAGATGAGAGAGATGAGTGATAGACGGGGGAGAGGCGTTATAAGGGGGGTGGGGTGTGGTGTTTTCTTTTATATACAGGGTGGAATTGAATCCAAGCCGTTGGATCAATGGAGATCAACGGCTTAGATCAGTTCACTTATGTAAAATAGGGTCGTTTTGGCCGGTTGGGGGACTGGGTCGGTCCGAGAAAGTGGGTCGGGGCTGGATCGGGTGAGGGTGGAACATTTGGGACCGTTAGATCAAGTGGATGTTAACGACTCAGATCAACCAACCCGAAACATCGTCGTTTCATCAATGCTGGAGATGGACTGAACCGTTTGATCTAATGAGATCGACGGTCTAGATGTATTTGCCCATAACGACATCGTTGGGATGTGGACGAGTTGGACTGGGTCATGGGAACGGACTAGGGCTGGATGGCCCAATCCGATTTCCTCTTAATTATTTTTCTTCCCTATTCAAATTATTTTCCAAAATTAATTCTAATAATTCTAAATTAAATTATAATCCTAAATCAACTTAAAAATACTAAGTAGTGCTTACTAATAATTATAACACATAATTATTTAACAAATTAAAATGAAACACAAAATTCGACATCAATTACCAAAAAATGCAAAAGATACATTATTTTCTTGATTTTCTATTTTTCAAAAACACCTAGTTTAACAATTAAATCTGAAATGCCTAATTAAAAATGTAAATACAATTGCCACATATTTTTTGTATTTTCCCTTAATTTAAAACAAATAAACATGCACGGACAAATGCAAATAATGACAAAAATACCAAAAGAATTCACTAAATTGCTCACAAAGGAAAGTTTTTGTTATTTTGAGTTTTATGGGAATAATTCGTGTGAGGCAAAAATCACGTGCTCACAATTACAAATGAATGTGAGTCAAATACTAAGTTATTCATCTACCGGGGCGGACTAAGTCACAATCCCCAATGGTTCTCTACCCCACGCTCGCTATCTTGCGTGCAAGTCACCTCAATATAGCACTACGATATGCAAATACGGGGTTTCAAACCCTCAAAATATCATTTACAATCATTACTCACCTCGAACCGGCGATATCTCTAGCTCACGATGCCTTTGCCCCTCAAATTGTCCTCCACGTGCATCGAGTCTATCCAAAATTAGAGCGAATACATCACAACATGCTAAGGGAACAAAGCCTAAACGAAAACAATCAATAACGGGCACAAATCTCGAAATTACCAAAACCCGAGCATGGGCCCACTTCTCAAAACTCAAAAATTTTTACATCATTAGATTCCATATCTTTCCACGAGTTCATACATATCAAAAGTTCTCAAATCCGACCCCAAATGGCGTTTCAAATCCCAAATTAAGAGTTCAATTTCTTAAGCCCTGGTTCTTCAATTTTAGCCTTAGTTTCCATGAATTTCTAGGTGGATTTCACAATATAATCGAGTTTTAAGACTAAGATTCTTACCTCAAGTCGATTCCCCTTGAATCCCTCTTTAATTTCCTTCAAAAATCTCCAAAAACGAGCAGCCATGGGTGAAAATAGACCCACTTTCGCGAACAAGTTGATTAAAAAACATTCTGCCCAAGGGTATTTTTCTTCGATGTGATCGCAGCCCCAGGCTCGCGATCGCGATGCACAAAATTCTAGCTTCACATTTTTACCCTATGAGAACGCATAAATACCCCTACAAATGCGATGATGTATTTCCTCAAAGCTATGCGAACGCGGACCACTAGCCGCAAACGCGAAGAGCAAATGGCGTGACCCTTAATTCCTCCTATACGAACGCATATGGACCAATGCGATCGCGAAGCTTTACCTGATGACCCTCTACAATCGCAACTCCTGAACGCGAATGTATTGAACAAAATTCCTGCCTCACAGACTACTTCTATCCGATCGTGACATCACCTCCGCGATCGCAATGACCAAATTTTCTGCACCATAATGACTAAAAACCTGCAACTCCCAAGTGCCAAAATTGGTCCATTTGACCGTCAGAAACTCACCAGAGACCCCCGAAACCTCAACCTAAAGCACCAACACATCCTATAACATCACCCAAACTTGTTCCAATCCTCAAAACACCAAAATCATCAATCCACATCGGATTCAAGCCTAAGTTCTTCTAAAAGTTCCGAAACACGCATATGATCAAAAACCCAACTAAAAGACCTCCGAATGACCTGAAATTTTACACACACATCCCAAATTACATAACGAAGCTACAGTAACTCTCGAAATTTCATTCTGACACTCGGATCAAAATCTCACCTACCAACCAGAATTTGCCAAAATACTAACTTTGCCATTTCAAGCCAAATCCTTCCACGAACTTCAAAAATGCATTCCGATCGCGCTCCTAAGTCATAAATAACCTAACGGATCTAGCCAAATCATAAAAATTCTAATCTGAGCTCATATACAAATAAGTCAACCCTTGGTCAAACCTTTCAAATTCAAAGCTTTCCACTGAAACTGTTCTTTCAAATTCATTCCAAATTTCTTGAAAACCAAAAACAACGATCTACATTAGTCATAATGCATTACATGGGGCAAGTCATGCCCTAGAACTAACGATCAAAGTGCTAAAGCTGAAAACGTCCAGTTGGGTCGTTACATCCTCCCCCACTTAAACACATGTTCGTAGTCGAACGTACCCAGAGTTTTTCGAAAAGCCAACGAAAAGCATTTACCCGGGGTGATCCCACATCACCCTATCTCACATAGGTCTAATAATGCAACATAGCTGAAATTTCACAATCCACCCTAGTCCATAAGCCATAGAACCACACTTTCACTTCTGAAACTATCAATACAATCAAAACCTCACACCTATACTATGAATAGTCCGAACCAGCTGTAATAGCCCATGCCTGCAACCTCAGGTGCAATTATATGATATACCACATAACTCAAACACATGCAGCAATGACTTCCATTCACAGCAGCTGCCCACAACAACCAAATACCGATAGAAAACCTCTTATTAGCTAAAGTCTCGTGCCAACGCTCTCATATACTACCAATGATAATGAAATATGCAATAAACAATAACCATCTCTCAGATCTGTCATCCATAAGGTTACTTCTCCTTTGGCAAGGACCATAGCAAATTTTTGAACCGAACCTCGATATTTACCCATCAAATATACTGAAATCGAATCCGTTTGCATTCATTACAGGCCCCTAACGATCTCATCTACTCCAACATAATTACTCTGGTGACATGACACACCAAGACAGGCTAAGGTCACAACTTGCACAGTCAACGCATAAATAAGAAACAATACGAACATACTCACATCATGAAACTAACTCAAATGAAAGAGCTTTACCGCAAGCTCACCAATATCATCACATCACACGGCTGAGAAGCCGTCTCATACCATAGAAATAGAATACCCAAATTTGACCCGCAAGTTCGTATTTCCACACAACTTTGTTATAATGCGCAATTCTATCCAAACACTGCTCCACATAAAACACCTCAAGTCACTATGCTCGAAATCGACAACCATGCTCAATTGATGTTTGGAACCAAATAAAATCATTACACCCATGATGAGATAGATAACATATACCACGCAACCCGATAGGTCATAACCGATACTCCATTCACCGAGCAGCATCCAATTACTCTTCCCGCTCGACTTCCACTATGAATTCACAATAGAATTGCACCACATGTGCCCATAATCAACAAATCATAACGTCTCACAACACAGAAAAGCAACTCTTAGATATCCCCAGATCATTAACAAGCTCAATAACGATTGAATCGACTTATCCCTCAACAATACAATTGGGGCCAACCAAGCCGACTCAAGCGAGAACATGCATCCATATTGACCTGCCAATGAACTCATCATCACGGAAGCCACACCTCCTACCGTAGCCATACAATATGGTGCCCGGCAACAAATCAATACCGGAATCCACAACCTCACCCGGCGACATGCCCGGCCACAAGAAATGCATCAGAAAAGTGCCTCAACACCGGAACTGAATCAATGGTAGAAACCTCTGCAATAACATCCATCAAGAAGGCCCAATTAAGAAAAACAACCCCTCCCAGTTGTCCGTTGGTCTTGAAATATAAACCACTCTGCTAGAACATAATTCGACGTACCTCGCCACTCACCTCATGGCGTTTCTGGTATAGCCCACAGCGCAATACTCTAGAATAACCCAACACTGAGACAACCAGTCTACACCACAATATCATATCCAAAATCTAACTTACCAAGCAAAGAAAGATCCACTCGGGCCTCCAAATCCCCGATAGTTGCTAAACAGCGCTGACACATATGATCTACAATCACATCATAGCCTATATATGAGAACTTTCGTCTCCACATCCACACAGCACATGAATCATCATATCCAATCCCAATTTTCTGTTCCAAACACATGCAAACCTTTAATACCCAATCATTTAACGATAAATACTCTAAAATTTCCTTACGCCACCAAGCAAATCCGAATACCACCAGTCGATCCAATGAGAAAATGCCGCAATACTACCGAAGTATTATCTGTTCAATCACATTACCCTTTTTCTGAAACATATACTCCCATCAAATCACTTCCAATTAGCAGTACCATTCCCTTAATTATCTGAGGCTACCGCTGCTTGAGAGTTTTATGAACTTTCTTTTAGAACAGAAGTGTAACCTAGCACATTAGTCTCGGTCCTCCACAACATACCACATAGACCATACCATCCAAGGATAACATAAAAACTTTAATCTCCCTTCCAAGCCATAGACATCTACGCACTTAGCTAGCCAAGAACTTCCATTGATCCCATTTAGAAGAAAATCATTGCATATCCCATGCCTCTCACATTCATAGAAAATGGACTTCTCCAACTACTGTAGAAATCAACAAGAACTCTCTAAATTTCGTTTGCACAAATTAAACTGCAAGGACTGAATCCTTCTAACTAGATCAAGCTAAGCAAGCCATCAAACCCCAAGAGCATTACTGCAAAATACCTGTAAGAACCCATTACCTCGAACATATACAAAGAATTAATCATATCCTTACTATACCGATTTGGTCTACTATCAAGCTACTCCATCTATCTAAATTTCCTTCTAATTCATTATCAATCTGATATTCCCTCTTGCTGTAGCACCACAATTCCTCAACTCAGGCTTACCACACGAGACCCCAGCATAGAACTACACTGGCTAAGACCCATAAGCTGCTGCATACTCTCTCAAAGTTTTCCAGAAATACCACATTCCAAAATACTTTACTCTGAAGAACTTCTCGTGAATTCTAAATCAGTTACCTTTACTTCCTAATACTGATATATAGAATCCCATAATTAACATAGAAATGCCACAAGTCTTGACCATCTCTAATGAAAACCCGGTCTCTAACCACACATACTACTTGAAAATACCTGATCGTTCCCTGTAGAATCTTGAACACATTGGAGCCATTCTCGAAAGTCATTCCTTCTTATTCAAATGGTAATTTACCATGATCAAACGAACAGAACCACTCGTACCTCATTACCCTTCCGATACCGCAGAATGAAATCCTCATCCCAATATAACCAAGAAACGTCCTGCTCTATGCACTGGGCATTCTTTACCAACAACAACTCTAGACATTCCATAAATTCTCATACCCTATGAAGCATAATATAACCCTTGTCAAAATTTTCTTTACTCTAGCCATAGCTAACCCACTCACACGCCCCAAACTGGAACCAACATAGCACCTAACCGTGCAATCAATTGCTCACAGCAGACT
Organism: Nicotiana glauca; assembly: GCA_026770625.1. Classification (NCBI taxonomy): domain Eukaryota; kingdom Viridiplantae; phylum Streptophyta; class Magnoliopsida; order Solanales; family Solanaceae; genus Nicotiana; species Nicotiana glauca. The sequence continues at coordinate 34,911 of MU767613.1, read as the reverse complement.
CCCGCACTTGGCTCTAAGCCATAGACTAAGATACACTCAATAACTCATGACACTTTTATTTTATTAATACCATAATACCATAGTGAGATTAAACTGAAATCATTTATAAGTTTGTGAAAACACATATCATCCAGTACTGTAAATCTTCTACAAATCTTGCATTCAGCCCCGCACAGTTAAGCACATTCTCTTAAGTGACCCAAAATTTCAAATTTCAACACGTACCCTTCAAGTACACATGCGATCTTCCAACATACACATAAGGGTCACACCACTTCAGAACACTCTGTAGGAGATTACCTATCTTCTTTGCCTCGATATAACATTTTCGTATACCTTCCACCGCCGTACACATTACACAACCACTTGTCGATGCCCTTTTTTCTAAAGCGAAATCGGGTTTATGACATTTGGGAGGACAGCTCTATTCCCGTTTGGGAATTTGGTTTTTGGAATTGAAGAGTCGCCACCTAATTATTAAGTGCATTAGCACACTAAGGGTTTTTGAGTTGGAAAACCATAGTTCTGGTAAAGGATAGAAATTATCTCGAGGGGAAGGTGTTAGGCACCCCTTAAGATCCACTAGTGTGGTTTCCGGTCATGTTATGTTGTGACTTTAATGCAAATAGATATACAAATGATTTTACACATAAGGGTTGCAAATGGATATGTGACATATATGTGGGGGTCAAGGTCTAGATGATCTACAATTTGTTTAAAGAAGGGTATAAATGCAAAAAATTAATTGAAACATTTAACAAACAAAGAAGAAGGATTTGGAAGAAAGGAATAATGCAGTAAAATTTAATGAAGAGTTTTGAGCAGTTGGAAAGACAGGAGTTTATTGATATTAAGCAAAGTTGTGTAAAGAAAGGGGTCCTAGGTTTATAAATCACATGGATCATCCACACAACACCAGTAACCAATCATACACGTAGTGTTATTGTGTGATCATCATCTCCATGTCCACCCTTCCCACCCCGTTAAGGTATTAAGCGAGAAATAGTCTCATTTGCTTATTGCATGCTATTACCCATCCCACCTATCAGTCCTGGAGGCTTTTAGGACTACTAATCCTAAAGGGAGGAAGCTTGGCTTTTCAGAGATTTAAAAGGTTAAAATATTAAGGCGTCAAGCAAAACACATGAAAGCAGTTAGGGGAGCATAAACAATTAAGGCTCAGATAAACTTCCTTTAATCACAGAAAATCATGTAGTTTAGCATGTCTTACATGTACTGATTAGGTTGAAATTTATGCTTAACGTTAGGCAGTCTGGTTCATTACATACTTTCAGGCAAGAAGTTCGCATTAGGCTCGCCTGGCTGCAACTCATCGAAGACCGGTGCAATTAATTAACTACATACTTGTTTGCCTATGTTATGACCTGTGGACATGGCATCTACTGGTTTAAGGAACAATGAATACGTACTGATTTAATAAAACATTGTCAATTACTGAACAAAGGTGAGTTTTAGCAAATGACCATAAGTTCTGTAACTGGTAATTCATTATTACTACAGGTTTTAGACTTATAAATAAATGAGGCGATTCAGATTTGATTAACTCCTATAGGCATGCATTCTATGCATTTGTCGGCTTTAGAACACATTTGTAGACATAATAAAAATGCAGAAACCCTATAGGATTGACATCTAAATAATGGATGAACATGACATCTGATTGGTTTTTGGTTAGTAAGACCTAGAAACCTATTTGCCTAGTGAGAAGTGGATATACAAGATTCAGAAAGACCTATAATCATATTCTCTATATGCATATGTATAATCCAGTTTTAAAAATAATTGTAGACATGGCATCTATATGTGAAAATTCAAGATTCCTATAGACATGATATCTACATACGAGGATGATGAAATTAGAAATCCCTACATGCAGGTTATCTATGCGTGAAAATTCCTATAGACATGATATCTACCCCTTTTGCACACATGGTTACCCTTCCCTTTTCACTAATCACACTCGATGGTATTACAAAACTTTATTACAGACCAAGATGAATTGAAAACAAAAAATAAAATTACAATCAGAATTCCTAAGCTGCATCCAAGGAGCCTAATTAAAACCCAAGGTCTAACAATATTATATGAGGCAACTGACAAGATCAGGTTCCAAAGCCTTTCTCTTATCCGGGATGTGTCAAAGTTCCAAAGAGTTTTAGGAACTCCAGGCAATGCTCACACCCAAGTATCATTGCAGAACTTGAATTAAAGTGCACAGCGGAAGGTACACCCCTCCAATGCCCAAGTTTAGAGGGAACTCAAGGTCCCAAGGCAAGGCTCATTGGAGGGGGGCAGAACTTAGAGTCTAGGAACAAGTGTAAGTGTAATAGAAGGGTTTAAAGGATGTCATGGCAGGTTGGTGGTCATGCCCAGCAACATATAATATTGGCACACCCTTGACCAGCCCACTAGACAGACATTAAAGAGTTCAGGACCTATTAAAGGTCAAACCATGGCCTAGGCAATAATTGGGATACTGTTAGGCCAAGGTTTCAACTCAACACATAAAGGGGGTTAGGGGGTAGGGACTCTTCTGAAAGCAGAAACAAAGAAAGCAAAACTCAGTATAAGCCACGAAGCATGAACAGCAAACAGCACAAAAAATGAAACTATAGAAGAAACATATAGGGATGAGGCAAAAAATTTAAATGAAAGGCATACAAGTTTTCAGAAAGGAGCAAGTAGGGAGAAGCAGTAGACTTAGGGAAGCCAAGTTGCAATCAAGAAGCACGAATATAAGTTTAGAAGAGAGTTGTGGTTATTAGAAAATCGTGTGTGTGTTTAAAAATTGTGTCATGTATTTATAATGCAGGAAAGAAGCACAAATAGGCAAGAAATCAATCACACAAGGCTCCCCCTTAATTAGGGATTCCGATTTCAAACGGGAAAAATAAATAAGGAAAGAATTTGATTAAAAATTTTCCAAAGTAGTACAAAAAGGGTAAACGCACAGGAGTTTCATTAAGGAAAAGTCCAGTGGTACACGGTTTATGAAAAATAAGGAAAGAGAATCAATCAAACAGTCAGTAAAAATAAAATTGCCGACTTTGTTCAAATGAACCAGGTCCGGAAAAGGGGCGAAAGGGTTTCGCTTAAGGAAAATCAAATAACAGTCAATCAAACATTATAAAAAGAATTCGAAATCAATCAATAATTTGCAAGAACCTTTTTGAAAGAAGAATTTCTCATATATAAAGCACACAAATATCAAACAAGAAGAAGTTGTCATGCTGATTAGAAAAGACTATCATATAAAAGTTCAAGGTTATAAACAAAGAGTTTCCAGTCCAATTATAAACTTAAAATGAATCTGAGAGTTCAGGTTTTCAAAGTAGAATCCCAGTCCAAACACAAAAGAGAACTTACCAAAGAAACCTTTGAATTCTAGGGTTTCCACTCGAATCAGATACAGAGAGGGGAAAGCAAACCATTGAAATAGATTCAAACATGATAGAAGGTTTGAAACAAACATAGTGAAAAGCTGACATAAAGAACATGTTTTGAGAGAAGCTTGAAACTTAAAAAAGTTCAGAAGATAATGAGGCAGTATAAAATTAAAGAAACAATCGCTGAAACATGTTTAGAATTCAAACAAAGGTCCAGTAAAGGCAAATAAAGAACTAAGAGCTTAGTGGAAAATATAGTAAAGGAACACAGGGGTAACATGTATAGTAGAAAAAGAAGAAATAGAAAAACAACACACGCGCGGTAAAAGAAAATATACGAGCATAGTATAGACAAACACACATAAAGGAAAGAACAACACGAATCAAAAAGATATTTATTTTTTGAAAACCTTTCAGAAACCCTAAATAAAAAATAAACGATTTTGAAAAGAAAATTTGGGAAAAATAGTTTAGAGGTCTAGTAGAACACAAACATACCATAGATCTAAGAAAATAAATAGAGAAAAATCTCAAACAGCTTAATGTTTCAGGGAAACCCTAGAAAAATGAGAAAGGCTTGGAAAAGTTATATCTTGGGTCGAAGAGGCCAGGAATCAGGCTTCTCGTGCTTGAATATGCCGTAGCATGTCCAAAGAGGCCATAGAACCATAGATCTAAGAAAGTCTAGAGGAGAACCATCAAGGCCAGACCTCGAAGCTTTGAACAACAATAGTCTAATGGTGGAAGGGGGTGAGTACAGGCCACCCATGGCCTGAGAAACCATGGATTCCGGTGGAATACAGTGGCAAAAAGGGTCGTAGACGATTAAGGTTCCGAAGAACGTTCGAGAGAATTTGGGATTGGAGAGTATTCAAGGGCGGCAGACTAGACGAAATGAGGGAAATTAGGGTATCATTGGTGAATAAAAATGGAAAGGGGTAATCCTGGCCGTTGATCAAAATGATCAATGGCCTGGCTTGAAATATAATCCGGGCGGGTTAGTAAATGGGTTAAAGGTTTGGGTAAAAATAGAATTGGGCCGGTCCAAATGGGGTTGGGATTAGGTAAATTCTAAGGCTGAAATTGAAATCTAAATATGCTGAAATTGCAAAGAGATGAGGCTAAATGTTAAATAGCCAGTTTTCCCCTTTTATTTTACAAAAATTATTTAAATAATATTAAATTAAATTAAAGCACTGAATCGATTAATAATTTTATAATTGGTAAAACACTATTAATCGAAAAATGGGCTATAATTGCAATTGTAGTAATTTAGCTTTAAAAATACCAAATAAATCTCATAAAAATATACAAAAAAATCACCTTAATTATATCTTGGTGTAATTATAAGAATAAAAGGAAATCATTCACCAAAAATGATAGTCTGGAAATAATTATTAAATTTTGTATTATTAAAATAAATAACAAATTGATTTTAAAATCTTTAAAAGTAAGGGAAAAATACCAAAACTCTTGGGCATGCTTATACATGGATGTACATGCTATTTTGAGAATATTTCGAGTATATAAAATACATAGGAAAACTTGGGTATCAACAGCTACATCTCTTTACCCGGGAAGGATGAAAGAGTTGTCGGGTAATGATATGATGACCAATTTTGACCAAGAGAAACGACTCATAAAGGTTTTGACCGAGCTCTAGTTTTTGAGCTGCCTACATATCCCTGGTTTTGCAGAAATCAGGTCTTATGTAGTTCAGGATGCATCGACGGAATATGCCGATGGCGATTTTCAAAGAGATGGATGCAATATTTAGGTTGGGAAGGGTGGTCAGGGATTGATCGGTTGCAAGAATTAGAGCGAGGTTGCTCTTGCTGCAATGGACGTTGCCAGCTGATGTATGTGACGACTCGACCCGTCGTCTCATGTTTTGTTGCTCCGTTTCCCCCCATTTTATGCTTCTTCATGTTTCGTTATCAGTATGTGGTGTGTTAGAGTTGATTTGGATTGTTTTTGATAAGAAATGAGACACTTAGTCTCTTTAAGGAAAGCTTAAGTTGGAAAAGTCAACCGAACATTGAATTATGAGTTATAGGGCTCGGATGTGATTTTCGGAGATTTGGTTAGCTTCGGGGGATGATTTGTGACTTAGGAGCGTCATCGGAATTTATTTTGGAGGTTCGTTAGAGAATTAGGCTTGAATTGGCGAAGTTAGAATTTTGGCGAATTCCGATTGATAGGTGAGATTTTGATCTGAGGGTCGGAATGGAGTTTCGAGAGTCGAAGTAGCTTCGTTGGGAGATTTTGGATATGTATGAAAATTTTCAGGTCATTCGGACCTCGTTTGGTTGGGTTTTTGATCGAATGCACATTTCCGATGTGATTTGATGGTTTTAGCATTTTTTGATGTGTTTAATGACTGGAACTAGTTTGAATGACCTTATGGAATATGTTGGTGCTTTTGGATGAGGTCCCGGGGGCCTCGGGGTGATTTCGGATGGCTTAGCGGAGGTTTTGAACTTGGAAGAAATTGTAGAAAATGCACAGCTGTTGCAGGCCAAATTTGGCCTTTGCGTTCACGGGAGAGGACCTCGCGTTCGTGTAGTAGAGTTTCCTCAGAAATCGCATTCGTGTGGTTGGCCTCGCGTTCGCATAGAAGGTCCTGGGGCCCTTCCTAATTTGTTCATCGCGTTCGCGGTGAGGGTGTCGCGTTCGCGCAAGTTGGTGGTCAGGTGCATCGTGTTCACGTGTAGGAGATTGCGTTCGCGTAGTGGGAGGACTCAGAGTATCGCGTTCGCACTTGGGTTGACGCGTTACCATAGAGTAAATTATTGGTCAGCCGAATTTGTTCATGGCGAATGCGGGGGTGTTGACCGCGTTCACGTAGGGTAAAACCTGGGCGTCCAGAGGGCTTTTTATATTATTTCATCTGCGATCCGATTCATAATTTCCTCCATTGTTGACCACCTTAAGAGCTTTTTGGTAGAAATTGAAGAGGGTTTTGGTGGGAATCGATTGGAGGTAAGTCTCGTGACCTAGAAACGCTATATTATTAATGAATCCACCTTTAATTCTTGGAAAATTGGGTGAAAATTTGAAGAAATAGGGCTTGAGTTTTGATATTTTAAATTGGGATTTGATAGGTCATTTGAGATCGGATTTGGGAGTTCTTGGTATGTATGTACTCGTAACGAGATGAGGAATCCGGTAATGTGAGTTTTGTAATTTTTCGAGAAGCGGGCCCGGGGCTCGGGTTTTGCTAATTTCGAGATTCTTGATATTTTTCCATTGTTTTCGAATGGGTATTGGTCCCTTAGCATATTGTAATGTATTCGCTCTGATTTTTGTTAAATTTGACGCACGTGGATGCCAATTTGATGGGCAAAGGCATCGCGAGTGAAAAATTTCACCGGTTCGAGGTGAGTAATACTTGTAAATGATATCCTGAGGGTTTGAAACCCCGGATTTGCACACCATAATGCTGTATTATGGTGACTTGCACGCCAGGTATAAGCGCGGGGTAGAGCACCGTTGGGGATTAGGACTTGGTGCGTCCCGGTTGTTGATTTTACTGCTTGATTGACTGAAAACTACTTGATGCTATCATGATTTGGGTTTATTGCCATGTTTTGGGATTCGTGCCGATTATTTGAATCCTTCAGGTCTTGATATCACTGTTTTTGCATTACTTTGCATATTATTTGATCTCGGTTCAAGGTTTTAAATATTGTTATGCAAACTCAGCCATCTTTCTAAGATTTGAAACTTAAATGATATTTTACTGACGTTTGGAGCTGAGAACTACTATTTTACTATTGCCCAAGGGGCTTATGTGCATTTATAGATTGAGCATGGATCGGGCTGTGCACCGTAACAATGTTATATGTGTATTGATAAGTTGGTAAAATACCAACTTATCTTGCCTTTAAACATTTACTTTTGCTATGTTTAAAGTGATAAAATCAGGTATTTAATGTCATTTACTTTTATTCTACAGGATTGAATGTAATTTGGAAGTAATGGTGAAGAAACCAAGTGAAAACAAGTCAAAAGAAACCAAAAAGAGAGAAAATTCTAGGCAGTGCTTTCAGGGTTCGCAAATGTGACCAATTCCTGGAAAATGCGAAGTCAGGCATAAAAAGGATTTCTTCGCAATTGTGAAGAAGTGTTCGCAAATGCAAACTTAGTAGGAATTGGGCAGAGTTCGCAAATGCGAAAGAAAGTTTGCAAATGCGAACTATGCAGTAAAATAGGCAATCTCGCAAATGCGAAGTTTTACTTTGCAAATGCGAAGTCAACATGGAAAGGTCAACCTTCGAAAATACGAAGAATATTTGGGAATTGCGAACACAGGCTTTTTGAGCATGTTTGGTAATTGCGAACTTTTGTTCGCAATTGCGAAGTACGTGCTTCAGGCATGGGCAATTATGGAATTTCACACTTTTGATCCCCAAATCATTTAATACCCGATTAGGCTCATTAGTAAGATATCTTTTGGCTTATTTTTCAGTTCTTAGAAATAGAGAGAACATTTTTGGAAGCTAGGGTTTTGCACACACACTTGGGTCTTGAAGATTGAAGCTTGTGGTTAAGATTTTCTTACCCATTTATGTTTATCTCTTCATCTCCTTGCTTTGTATTGAATATTTAAGTGTGTAGTATTTATTTCCAACACTTGAATCTTGTTTATGGGAATATTCATGTTTAAAGTGTGGATTAAATACCTTGTTGTGCTTATGTATTGAATGATTTTCATATATTTATGAAGTGAGTTATTGTTACCTTAAATATCCTTGTTCTTTAATGTTTAACATTCATCTATGGTTGTTTCTTCAATTCTGTGTTTAATTGCTTAATTGTTTGGCCAGCAGTTGAGTTCTATTTACTATATATGCTATGCTTGGAAAAGCCATGTTTAGATTAGAGAAGACTTGAAGAAAGCATGATCTTAAACCTCAAGGGGAGCGGATTTGTGGTTAGGATAGGAATATACCTAATCACCTTGCTCAATTAAATGTTGTGATTTTAATGCGTTCTTAATAGATTTATTTCATAGGAATATAGACGTTGATATATTGAGAATAGGTGAGTAGCACTTCGGGAGAAGGCTATGAGAGCATTTATCGACTAATTAACAATCATGAGTGAATTATATGAAAAGGATAGTTAAATCGTGCAATACATTGGATCGTTACTTGAGTGTAATTCCCGAAGCAACCATACTTGTAGCCATTGATCATTTTGCTTGCTTTCTAAGTTAGTTTACATTTCCGCATTTAGGTATAAACACGTTTTCAATTAAATTCTTAGTCTTTGGCATTGCGCAACTAGCGATAATTTTCTTACATGCCTAATCGCCTGCACATTGTTCTCTATGGGATTCGACCCCGACTCATAGTTGGGTAAATTATATTGATGCGGCCGTGTCTATTGCTTTTTAGCTGTCGATTTGGACGTCACCTAAAATGGCGCCGTTGCGGGGGAAAAATTTGGCGTAATTTAGGTTGTTGGAGAAGTAAGCGAAAGTGCTTTGGTCCAAACTTGTGAATATTTGTGTAATAAATTTTTCTTGTTTATTTTCTTATTGTGAAAAATGACATCGTACAATAACAATTGGTCGGATGGTAGTTGTTCATACTTTGATGATCCTTGTCCTTATTGTGGAGGACCACACTCATGGCAAAATTGTTAAAATTCTCCCGGGGGTGGATTGTGCGCACAATTTCAAACCAATGAGTGGAGTATTTGTGATAAGTGTGGTGGCCAAAATGGTCATTGGGATTATTGTGCATATTTGTCCTTCCCTTCCCAAGCCCCTACTATGATGAATCTACTTGTTTTGATGAGAATTATAGGAGCAAGGAAGTGGGTGATATGGAAAGCAGGGCTCGTATTATGGACATGATAAGGCAAATAGTCGAGCAACAAAATGAAATTCGATAGGCTGCACAAAGAATTAGTGCAGCAATCATGAGAATGAAGGCCGAGGCAGAGGAAGTGACTGAAGAGAGCGAGTTCTCACCAGAAGATAATTTAGAAGAAGCAGATATAGTGAGCCAATCTTGGCTAGAGGAAAAAGCTCAATTGATAAAATTTCATGACTTTCTACGTGATGGTCTTTCAAATGTGACAGAACAACTAATAGAAGCAAGAACTGAGCTCAGGCAAGAGATAGACCAATTTGGCTCAGATATCCATGACTTGCATGTTCAATTGAATAAAAAGGTTGAGGCGTCTGATGCCCTACAACCAATTTTTGTGGATACTGGCCAGCTTTTGGAGCAGAAAGAGGAATTCCAACTATTTGACCAAAATATTATTAATGATGCCCAGAAAAATATGGAATTAGAGTCAACCAGTGTAAATGCAAATGTGGTTGATATTGACTCTAGTTCGGGGGAAAATGAGGATGTCAAAGTCCAAGAAAAATTGCAAAGTGAAGGTTTGAGGTCGCATTCCAAGCATTTTTCAACGTTGGAATTGTGTGGCGATACGGGAGTTGAACTACACGAGTCAATGGAGTATTACGAGGAAGAAAAACTCATGCCATACATCTTACAATTTGAGGAAACAAGAATGCAAAATGACATTCCTCACTTGACAGCCAAGAAGTGCAAAATGAAAAATTTAAGCATTGGCTCGGTCATCAACTTACCACCCCCTGTTGCTTGTGGTCACAAGCTTGATTCCAAGCTAGGGGCCCAATTCATATCATCCAAGTGGCGAGAAAAGTGGTAACGTTGTTTGCGTCGTGCCACGACGTTAAATGCTGCGCTTGGTGGGAGGCAACCCATTGTGTTTCAAAATTTTTAGTCGTTTTTGAAATTTTATTTTTTGGAATATCTTAGAATAATATTTTTGACTAATCAGCCAAGTTTTATATTTTTTGGAGTTGATTTGCACAGGTCGAGATGGCCCATTTGGCAAAAACCAGTAGCTATTTGGAAAATGCAGGGCATAGTTCGCATTTGCGAACCTGAAGGGAAATAACGGACTTCGCAATTGTGAAGATTCAGTCGCAATTGCGACCCCTGTAGACTAAATTTCGGGTTTTCCTCATTTTTAAAACAAACATTTCACAAAACACTCCAAAGTTCTAAAACTCTTTCCCCTCCCTCTCATCACTGAAAAGGCATCAAATTGCACTCCTCCTTGAAGAGAATCAGGTATGAAAGCTTAATATTTACGCTTGTTTCTTATTCATCTTCACTTTCTTGTTGATTTTGTTTGGTGTTATGGAACCTAGGGTTCAATATGGCTACCACCCTTTTTGCCCCAAATTGTAAAAAAGCCATTGAAATTGTTTTGAAATTCTTTGTGATTTCTGGGTGAGGTTTGGTTGAGAATGAGTGTGTTTGTTCATTGCAAAATGTGGGGAAGTCTGAGTACCCCAAATTACTTGTCAAATAGTTGCAAATTATTTGCGCTTTTAATGTTTTCGATGTAAGGCCCGAATGAAATTCGTGGCCAAAACCATTGATATTCTTAATTTGTAGTCGTGTATGAAGTTAAATATATGATGTATGATTGATTAATGATTGGGTTCAATTAAAATGGCTTGGATTGAAAATATTTTGTGCCTAAGAACTGTTCTCCGAAAGAACACTGATCTGGGGACGAAGGCTCGCAATTGCGATACTTTCTTCGCATTTGCGACTTCGCATTTGCGAATATTTAATCGCAAATGCGAAAACTGGCCAATACTGAATACTTCGCATTTGCGAAGATTTCTTCGCAAATTCCTAGGCCTGCTTTCTTCGCAAATGCGAACAAATCCTGGGAATTGCGACATCTGCAGCCCAGCACTTAAAAATCTCAAATTTCTGGAATTTTTTCTAAGGCTGAGTTTTGATTGTCCGATCATTCTTTTGGTGTATTGACTTCATTTTGCACTATTCTTCATAGCCATAACATGTTTTCACTCTTACCATTTTTGACAGGTGTTATAATTGAACAATGAACCCGAACTCCGAAGGATCATCAAGTGAAAATCATGCGGAAGAAGGGCAAGCCTTTGATGACAACCGATTCCTAACAATGGAGTGCCAGGACCGGTACTATGAGGAGCTGCTCTCAAAGAAGTTTCTCCCGGAGAGTGGGATAGTGATGGATGATGTCCAAGAACATCTTCCCGAGTTCTATCAAAAACTAATGGACATGGGATGGAACTGTTTTGCCACTCAACCTTGCCGAGACAATGAGCAATGGGTGAGGGAGTTTTAGGCAAACCTCCCAGCGATTCGATTGAAAAAGCACAAGATGAGAATTCGTGGAAAAAACGGTGCGCTTTAGGGCTGAAGATGTGAACAGGTTCTATCATTTGCCAGACCACGACATGACTCCATTCAAGGAAAAAGATTGTGCTTCAGGAGAGTGGTTGGTGTCCAAACTATGCCCAGGTGCAAATGTTCCATGGGCTGCTGATAAGAGGGGGATTACATCAAAAGAATTCACTGCAGAAGCAAAGATATGGCTGGCTATCATATGCAGTCGTATCTCCCCTGTCTCTAATATATGGAACATTCCGATTACTCGAGCTCAAATGCTAGACTGCATCCTTGATGGCATTCAGTTAAATGTGGGCGAGATCTTTATAAATAAACTAAGAGAGTATCGGATTCAAAACAGTCCCTCATTGGTATTCCCTTCACTGATTACCGAGTTATATCAGCTTGCTGGGGTGGAAGAAGCTCCAGGGGACAACTCGATAGATCCGGGGAAGCCCATACATCCGCTGAAGAAAAGGGGGGAGGGAGGAGCAGTGAAGCCGAAAAAGAGGAAAACCTCTTCATTTTCTCAGGGCAGTCTGCCATCATCATCAGTTGGAGGGCCATTTGCTATGATCAATGAGGAGATGCGAGTGATTCACGAGCTAGTGTCTGGCCTTCCCCAGGGACCTGGGGAGACATCTAAGGGATCTGCTAACATTTCCAAGAAAGATTTCCAGAAATACATTGACGATCAGAGGAAGCAGAGAGATCACCTCAAGGCACTGGAAAAAGCATACACTGAGCTGGCAAAGAAGCATGGTGAGCTGAGCACTTCTCATGCCAACCTGGAACAGTCACACACCCGGATGGTAAAAAGGTAGAAGAAGAGAGATAAATTCTTTACTCGCATGTGGAAGGGTGTGAAGGGCATATGCAAGGTCCTTAAGCCTCAGGACCGGCTACCATCGAGCAGAGCTGTGGATCCTGATGATGCTCCTCTAGAGTGGCCCGAGGAAGAAGGAGAGGATGATGAGTCTGAGTCGGAGAGAGAGGAGAGCACTTGATGCAGTATTCAGGGAGCACCTTCCACCATCTTTTACTATATCATGTTTAGTTGCATTGGGGACAATGCAATATCTTTTGTTGGGGGTGGCTTCTTGTAGAACTGTTATAAATTTTTTTTTTTTTTTTTTTTTGCAGATTAGTACTATGACTGTTCTACATTTTGTTATTATATCATGTGTGATATTAATATGTTGAATGTATAATATGTTTAGTATTTGATTTTCATTAGCTTCTTAATTTTTATTACTTTTCTTTATTTTTATTTTATTATAGTATGCTTGGTGTTAGTGGTCCTTGGTTTTCTTTATACCACGGTTCTTTTTCCAAGGATGCCAATTTTTCTTCTTGAATCGGGAATTAGTCTAATGTAGTTAGATTTAGTTTTTGTTAATTTAGGAAACTAAATGGTTTGAGTTGGGATTTATGCCCAGTGATAAAGTTGTGGCTTTCTTGGTACCAACATAATTTAAACCTTGGCATATGAATTTTTGGTTGTTGAAAAAGAAAACAATTGAAATGAGAATGTCATGACCTTTTAGATTCAATTTTTGGCTCTTTAATTCAATAAATAGCTTCATGTATGATATATAACCTCCTTGAGTCATTTGTGTTAAGTGGAATGTGGATTTGTATTCCATTTGAGTTTTCATGTGCCATGTGCAGTGAGATTTATTTGTGAGTTGTTTTGTAGTACTTGTGGTCTAGAACTTGCCCGAAATGTGATTTGAGGCAAAATTATGGACTAACTTGGTTTAAAAAATGATATTAAGCCTTCCTTGGACCGCTAGTATGCTTTAAATTTCCTACCCTTAAATATTTTCCCTAGTCAACCAATTTTGAGCCTTTAACCTTATTCTTTGGCAACCATGTTACATGCTTAAATCCTTTGTTCTTAAATGATATATCTTTTGGAACCCTACTTCCCTAAAGTACCTTGAAAGTGGTTATGTAGGCTAAAAGCCTAAGTTTGGGGGTGAAAGTTGGAAAAGTTGTGATATGGAAATTGTTTGAGAAGGTGAAAGGTATGTATATAAAAAAAAAGTTGGTCGTATATATATATATATATATATATATATATATATATATATATATATATATATATATATATATATATATATATATATATATATGTATGTATATATAATATATGTTGATAAAAGTTGTAAATAAAGGACTAGGTGTGGATTGAAAAGAAAAAAAAAGGGGGTGGAAAATATCTTTGAAGGAAGTGGACGTTAATTGTGAATTTTGTAGTGCTTGGGAGACTTTTGAGTCACTTTAAATTGTGCCTTACCTTAACCAAATGCCTAAACTACAACCCTTTAAGTCCTATTTGATTTTGAACTAAGTTTTCTACATTTGTGGAGAAATACATGAAGGGCAAGCCTATGGTATTACTTGTATGCATTTGAACATCTTTTTGAGAGCGAGCTAATTCTTTCCATTTGATATTCCATTTTTGATTTAAATTTAGATTTATGAGTGTGGGATCCTCTCTTGAATGTAAGGGCACATGAGAATTTAGTTGTGAATCTAATTCCATTTGCAATTGATAAGAATGACCAAAGAAAGTTGATTGTGATATAGAGGCAAATTTTGAAGCTTTAGTGTCATGACTTGATTGCTACTTTGATTTGCATTAGTGTTTGAGAACTTGAAGTATAATTAAGTTTATGTGAAGTGCTCAATAATTCATATGCTTTGGAGTAATTGTTGGTACCAATCGAAGTCATGCATTTGTAATTAAAGTAGATTTTCTTTTTGGCTTGGTGTGTTAAGGATATGAGGTTGATTTAGCTAGTTGGGAGGAGATTTTATCGTTTTCATTGCTTGAGGACAAGAAATAGTTCAAGTTTGGGGGTGTGATAAGTTGGTAAAATACCAACTTATCTTGCCTTTAAACCTATACTTTTGCTATGTTTAAAGTGATAAAATCATGTATTTAATGTCATTTGCTTTTATTCTACAGGATTGAATGTGATTTAGAAGTAATGGTGAAGTAACCAAGTGAAAACAAGTCAAAAGAAGCAAAAAAGAGAGAAAATTCTGGGCAGTGCTTTCAGGGTTCGCAAATGCGACAAATTCCTGGGAAATGCGAAGTCAGTCATAAAAAGGATTTCTTCGCAATTACGAAGAAGTGTTAGCAAATGCGAACTTAGTAGGAATTGGGCAGACTTCGCAAATGCGGAAGAAAGTTCGCAAATGCGAACTATGCAGTAAAATAGGCAATCTCGCAAATGCGAAGTTTTACTTCGCAAATGCGAAGTCAACCTGGAAAGGTCAACCTTCGAAAATGCGAAGAATATTTGGGAATTGCGAACACAGGCTTTCTGAGCATGTTTGGTAATTGCGAACTTTTTTTCGCAATTGCGAAGTACGTGTTTCAGGCATGGGCAATTATGGAATTTTATGCTTTTGATCCCCAAATCATTTAATACCCGATTAGGCTCATTTGTAAGATATCTTTTGGCTTATTTTTCAGTTCTTAGAACTAGAGAGAACATTTTTGGAAGCTAGGGTTTTGCACACACACTTGGTTCTTGAAGATTGAAGCTTGTGGTTAAGATTTTCTTACCCATTTATGTTTATCTCTTCATCTCCTTGCTTTGTATTGAATATTTAAGTGTGTAGTATTTATTTC
>MU767613.1:4929-17683 GCA_026770625.1 Nicotiana glauca | reverse complement strand
AAAATTCTTAGTGTTTGGCATTGCGCAACTAGCGATAATTTTCTTACATGCCTAATCGCCTGCACATTGTTCTCTGTGGGATTCGACCCCGACTCAAAGTTGGGTAAATTATATTGCTGCGACCGTGTCTGTTGCTTTTTAGCAGTCAATTTGGACGTCACCATGTATCTCTATACTAAGGATGGATCGGGCTGCGCGCCGTAGTGGTGTGATATTGATATCGTGCTTGGGCTGTAGGAGCCCCTCCGGAGTCTGAACCCCCACAGTGAGCGCGGGTACCCAAATAGATCGGGTTGCGCGTCGCAGCGGTCATGTGCATTGCATTGCATTCATGCATTGGTTCCTATTTTTGCTACGTGGCATGACATTCAGCACTTTCATATCATTGGCATTCAATTTCTTGCATTGTTACCAGATACCCTGGTGTTATTTGTTAATGGAGTGTTGTGCCCGAGGGGATGACTTATGTGCTAACTTGCACTATCTGATATCGCATTCATATGTTTAATCCTTGGAAGAGGATATTTTCAAAAGAGGTTTAGACTGAACCAAATGTTGTCCAAAGGATTTTTACAGTTTTACTGTTTTCTCAAATGGCCGTACTGTCCTATATATCATGATGGAGTGCTTTACGTTTTTTCTTACCGCTCAGTTATTATTTACTCTTATTACTCATTGAGTTGGAGTACTCACTATACTCCCCGCACCTCGCGTGCAGTTGCAGGTATTGTTCACCTAATAGCGGGTTTTGAGCTGATTGAAGGTATCGCTATTGTAGCGGAGTAATGTGACCGCCAGTGTCCACGGCACATAATTTTCCTTTCTTTGATTTTAAATTTGATCCATGTAAATTACAGACTCAGTAGTTCTGTTCAGGCTTCTTTAGATGCTTGTGACTTGTGACACCCCGTCAGGTTGTAAATACCGTTTATTATTGTCGTCAACCTGTATTTATCTAATCATTTATGTTTAATAATTGTTAAAGGATGATTTGGGTTAGTTGGCTGGCCTTGTCTTCATGAGAGGTGCCATCACGACCGGGTTTGGAAATTGGGTCGTGACAATTTGGTATCAGAGCATAGGTTACTTGGTCCAATGAGTCATGAGTAGGTTTAGTAGAGTCTAGCGGATCGGTACGGAGACGTCTGTATTTATCCTCGAGAGGCTGCAGAACCTTTAGGAAAACTTCCCTTTCTTGGAATTCTTATCGTGCGTACTTGATTCAGCTTGAGATATAACTCTTGAAATTCCTTCCACACGTTTGTATGCGCACGTGAGCGCTTAGTATTGTATGTGCCTTGATGGCTTGTGATTCCCCGATCAAGGGGCGAGATGTGATCCCCGTGAGTTTGATGTTGGGCCAGTCTGGAGGACTTGAGGCCGGATCTTTGCCTATGGCTTGAGCACCGAGGTACTGATTGTGTGAGCAAGTGTTCTGAAATTATATATTCGATATTGTCCCTATTAGCCGGAATGGCGGTTGAATGTCCATGTGATGAGTATGTTGGTACTAAAAGATGCATCTATGTGATTTTGGTAGTGACGAATGAGTCTGTTAAATGATAGATGAGCTGTTAAGTGTTCGATTCATATTGTGATTCGATGTGTAGCCCGAATATGGGCGTGTGAAGAATACTTTCGTGTCTCCTAGTTGGGAAGTAGAGTACATTACGTATGGCGATATAAGTTCAGACTCATGAAGTCTAAATGGCTGTGTTATGTGTATGATGGTGGAAGGTGTGCTGAAATACTAAATTGAGGCGAAGCAGGTGGGTTATCTCCTGTGGAGTGTTCTTGAGTGGTATGATCCCTATGTGTCCGTTAGAATATCCCATGTGTAATTGAAGTGTACGGGTTGAAATTTGAAAATTAGGGTCGCTTAAGAGAGTGGACTCAACTGATGTGGGGATGAATGCGAGATTTGCAGAGGATTACAGTACTAGATGATCTATGTTTTCACAAACATATAAATGATTTGAGTTTAATCTTACTATGGTATTGTGGCATCATTAGAGTAAAAGTATTATGGTTTATTGAGTGTATCCTGAAAAGTATGGCTTTGAGCCAAGTTGGGGAGGTTGCTGTTGGTTAGATGATTGCACGGTTATGTGCTATGTTGGTTCCTTTCGAGGTATGCTGGCGGATCAGTTCGGGTTGCAGAAATTGAGCCGAGGATGGCACGAGTAAAGCAAAATTGTGACGAAGGTGAAATGGTGCTTTGTAGGTGTGAGAAAATACTAGGATGTCATGAGATGTTGTTGATAAAGAATGCTCAGTGTATACAGAAGGAAGATGGTTGTTTGTTTTGGTATGAGATCATGTTCTGCAGTGTCAGAGTGCTAATAAGGCACGAGTAGTTCTGTTCGTTAAGTCAGATAATTTACAGTTGTGTAAAGTGAATGACTCTCGAGAATCGTTTTATTGTGTCCAAGATTTGGCATGTAATAATCAGGTGTCTTAAGGTTGGCTATGTGGCTAGGGACTGTGTTTTCATTAGAAAAGATCAAGACTTGTGGTATTTAATGTTTATTATGGGATTCTATGTATCAGTATCTGGGAAGTAACAGTAACGAATATCAGATTCGCAGGAAGTTCTTCGAGGTAAAGTACTCTGGAATGTGGTATTTTTGGGAACAACTAAGAGAGTATTCAGTGGCCATAGGTCTTAGATAGTGTGGTCTTATGTGCGAGTCTCGTGTGGTAAGCCTGGATTGAGGCATTGTGATGCTACAGCGAGGGATAAATATCAAGTGGATGATGAACAAAAAGAGAAATTTGATAGATGGAATAGCTTGATAGTAGACCAAATCAGTATGGTAAGGATATGATTAATTCTTCATAAGTATTCGAGGTAATGGGCTTTTACTGGTATTGTGCAGCAAGGCTCTTGAGTTCTGACAGCTTGCTTAGCTTGGTTCGGGTAGAAGGATTAAGTCCTGGCAGTTCAGCCTGTGCAATGGAATTGGGAGAGAGAGTTCTTGATGAGTTTTACCGTGGTTTAGAGAAGTATATATTGCCTATGGGCATGGGAAGCATGGAATGTATAATGATTCTTCTTCTAGATGGGATTGACGGAAGGTCTTGGCTGGATAGGTTACGGTTCAGTTCTGAAAAGAAGTTCATAAAATTCCTTGGCAACGGATAGCCTCAGGTAACCAAGGAGATGGTACTGCTAATTGGAAGTGATTTGATGAGGGTATATCTTTCAGAAAAAAGGCAATGTGATTATGTTGATGGCACTTCGGTAGTGTTGCGGCATTTTTCTTGATAGATCGATTGTTGATATCTGAGTTTGTTTGGTGGTACAGGGGGAATTTTAGAATATTTTTCATGGAATGAATGGGTACTCGAGGTGTAATATGTATTTATACTGCAGAATTTGGGATCAGGTATAGTAATTTGTGCGCTATGTGGAGCTGGAGACTGAGAGTTCCCATGTTCAGGCTATGTAGTGGTTGTAGATAGTGTGTATTGGTTTCATTAGTGGTTATTGGGGGTTTGGAAGCCCGAGTGGATCTTTCCTTGTTTGGTATATCAGATTCTGGATATGATATTGGGGTGTAGATTGATTGTCACAGTGTTGGGTTATTCTAGACGATTGTGCTGTGGGTTATGTCGGAAAATGTCACAGGTTGCGTGGCGAGGTGCATCGAACTATGTTCTAGCAGAATGGTTGTGTTCCAAATACCAGGGGACGGCTGGGAAGGATTTCTTTCCTTAATTGGGCCCTTATGACGGATGTCAGTATAGAGGTTTCTACAATAGATTCAGTTCTGGTATTGAGGGACTTTTTTGATGCGTTCCTTGTGGCCGGGCATGTCGCCGGGTGGGATTGTGGATTTTAGTATTGACTTGGTGTCGGGCACCATATTGTACGACTCGGGCATGAGTTATAGTAGTGGAAGGAGCAGCTTCAGGCTTCTTGGTAATGAGTGTGTTGGTAAGCTGGTTGGATACGTGTTTAGCTTGAGTTGGCTTGGTTGGCCCCGAATTGTATTGATAAAGAATAGGTTGATTCGATTGTTATTGAACCTGCTAGTGATCTGGGGAAATCTATGAGTTGCTTTTCTGTGCTGTGAGGCGTTATGATTTTTGGACTGTGGGCACGTATAGTGCGGTGCTATCGAGATTCATAGTGGAAGTTGAGTTTTGTAGCTTACAACGCTATAAGTAGATTTCATTATCCACTTAGTATGCTTATGACCGATACTCGGTATTTTGTTATTATGAGCAAATTTGGCTCGATGTGCATCTCCCTATGTGAGATATTTGTGTGGATCGGGTGGCACGCCGCCACGGGTATGTTATCTGGATCGGGTTGCACGCCGCAATAGTGTGATGTTAAGAATAGTTTTTCATATGTTACTTTGTATGCCTTGCTTCCTGGTTTCTGAGGAAAGTCCGTATTGGGTGTTGCTCGGCGAATAGCGCATCGGTTGTGCCCTTTTAGGATTGAATGGTGTATATTACTTGCTTCACCATGGGTGTTATGGATTGCTTAGTTTCAGACATCAATCTATGCGTGGCTGTCTATTTTGAGCATGGTGACTTGAGGTGTTTCATGTGTAACAGTGTTTGGATAGGATCGCGCGTTGTGGCAAGGCCACGTGAAGTTATGACCATTCGAGGAGGATTCAGGTACTCTATTTCTATGATGTGAGATGGGGTCTCAGATTTGTGTTGTGACGGTACTGATGAGCTTGAGGTACAACTCTTTCGTTTGAGTTAATTGTAATGATTCGAGTATGTTCAGACCGTTTCTTAATTGTGCGCATATTATGCAAGTGTGGCTTAGGACGGTGTTGAGTTGTCATATCACCAGAATGGTATGTTGGATTCGAGGTGATCGTTAGAGTCATTAATGAATGCGAACAGATGTGATTTCAGCTGATTAGAGGGTTTATATCGAGATTTGGCCCGGAAATCTGTTGTGGCATTAATCAACAGGGAAGTGGCTTTATGTATGGGTGACATGAGGAATGGTTACGATTTATCGCGTGTTTTATTCATTATATGAAAATGTTGGAATAAGACTTTAGCTAATATGAGGTTCCTATCAGTAATTGAGTATTGTGGGCAACTGCTGTGAATAGTGACTATCATTTCGAGTGTTGGATTGTGTGATATATTGTATGATTTCACCTAAGGTTGCAGGTGTGGGTTATTACAGCTGGTTCGGGTTTATTCTGGGTATGATTTCGGAAAGTGCAATGTAGTTTTATGGTGTGTGGTCTAGATGGGCTGTGAAATTTAAGCTGTGTTGTATTATCGGACCTATGTAAGATAGGGTGATGCGAGATCACCTCGGGTATATGCTTGGTAAGGTCATCTAGCTATTGGTTGGCTTCTAGGACAACTCTGGGTATGCTTGAGGACGAGCGTTTGTTTAAGTTGGGGAGGATGTGATGACTCGACCCGTCGTCTCATTAGTTGTTGCTCCGTTTCCCCCCATTTTATGCTTCTTTATGTTTCGTTATCGGTATGTGGTGTGTTAGAGTTGATTTGGATTGGTTTTGATAAGAAATGAGATACTTAGTCTCTTTAAGGAAAGCTTAAGTTGGAAAAGTCAACCGGACATTGGCTTATGAGTTAGAGGGCTCGGATGTGATTTCCAGTGATTTGATTAGTTTCGGGGGATGATTTGTGACTTAGGAGCGTGATCGGAATTGATTTTGGAGGTCCGGTGGGGATTTAGGCTTGAATTGGCGAAGTTAGAATTTTGGCGAATTCCGGTTGATAGGTGAGATTTTGATCTGAGAGTTCCGAGAGTTGTAGTAGCTTCGTTGGGTGATTTTGGATATGTGTGCAAATTTTCAGGTCATTCGGACCTCGTTTGGTTGGGTTTTGATCGAATGCGCATTTCAGAAGTTTTGAAGAAACTTAGGCTTGAATCCGATGTGATTTGATGGTTTTAGCTTTGTTTGATATTTTTGATGATTGGAACTAGTTTGAATGACGTTGCGGAATATGTTGGTGCTCTTGGTTGAGGTCCTGGGGGCCTCGGGGTGATTTCGGATGGCTTAGCGGAGGTTTTGAACTTGGAAGAAATTGCACAAAATGCACAGCTATTGCAGGCCAAATTTGGCCTTTGCGTTCGGGGAAGGAGACCTCGCGTTCGCGTAGTAGAGTTTCCTGGGACATCGCGTTTGTGTGGTTGGCCTCGCATTCGCGTAGAAGGGCCTGGGGCCCTGCCTGGTTTGTTCATCGCGTTCGCGGTAAGGGTGTCGTGTTCGCGCAAGTTGGTGGCCCGGTGCATCGCGTTCGCGTGTAGGAGATCACGTTCACATTGTGGGAGGACTCAGAGCATCGTGTTCGCATTTGGGTTGACGCGTTCACATAGAGTACATTATTGGTCAGCCGAATTTGTTCATCGCGAACGCGGGGGTGTTGACCGCGTTCGTGTAGGGTAAAACCTGGGCGTCCAGAGGGCTTTTTATATTATTTCATCCGCGACCCCATTCATAATTTCCTCAATTGTTGACCACCTTAAGAGCTTTTTGGTAGAAATTCAAGAGGGTTTTGGCGGGAACCGATTGGAGGTAAGTCTCGTGACCTAGAAACGCTATATTATTGATGAATCCACCTTTAATTCTTGGAAAATTGGGTGAAAATTTGAAGAACTAGGGCTTGAGTTTTGATATTTAAAATTGGGATTTGATAGGTCATTTGAGCTCGGATTTGGGAGTTCTTGGTATATATGGACTCGTGGTGAGACGAGAAATCTGGTAATGTGAGTTTTGTAATTTTTCGAGAAGCGGGCCCAGGGTCGAGTTTTGCTAATTTCGAGATTCTTGATATTTTTTTATTCTTTTCGATTGGGTATTGTTCCCTTAGCATATTTTAATGTATTTGCTCTGATTTTGATTAGATTCGACGCGCGTGGAGGCCAATTGGAGGGGCAAAGGTGTCGCGAGCGAGAAATTTCACCGGTTCGAGGTGAGTAATACTTTTAAATGACATCCTGAGGATTTGAAACACCGGATTTGCATATCATAGTGCTGTATTGTGGTGACTTGCATGCCAGGTATGAGCATGGGGTAGAGCACCGTTGGGGATTGTGACTTGGTCCGCCCCGGTTGTTGATTTTACTGCATGATTGACTGAAACCTACTTGATGCTATCATGATTTAGGCTGATTGCCATATTTTGGGCTTCGTGCTGATTATTTGAATCCTTCAGGGATTGATATCACTATTTTTGCATTACTTTGCATATTATTTGATCTCGGTTCAAGGTTTTAAATATTGTTTTGCAAACTCAGCCATCTTTCTAAGATTTGAAAACTTAAATGATATTTTACTAACGTTTGGAGCTGAGAACTGCTATTTTACTATCGCCCAAGGGGCTTATGTGCATTTATGGATTCAGCATGGATCGGGCTGCACACCGCAGCAGTGTTATATGTGCATCTCTGTACTGAGGATGGATTGGGTTGCGCGCCACAGTGGTATGATATTGATATTGCGCTTGGGCTGTAGTAGACACTCCGGATTCTGAACCCCCACAGTGAGCGCGGATACCCAAATGGATCGGGCTGCGCGTCGCAGTTTTTATGTGCATTGCATTGTGTTCATGCATTGGTTCCTGTTTGTGCTACGTGGCATGACATTCAGCACTCTCATATCATTGGCATTCATGCTATTTCTTGCATTGTTACCAGATACCTTGGTGTTATTTGTTAATGGAGTGTTGTGCCCGAGGGGCTGACTTATGTGCTGACTTGCACTATCTGATATCGCATTCATATGCTTGATCGTTGGAAGAGGATATTTTCCAAAGAGGTTTAAACGGAACCAAATGTTGTCTATAGGATTTTTACGGTCTTACTGTTTTCTCAAAGGGTCGTACTGTCCTGTATAACATGATGGGGTATTTTATGTGTTTTCTTACTGGTCAGTTATTATTTACTCTTATTAATCATTGAGTTGGAGTACTCACTTTACTCCCTGCACCTTGCATGCAGTTGCGGGTATTGTTCACTCGGTAGCGGGTTTTGAGCTGATTGAAGATATCGCTATTGTAGCGGAGTAAGGTGACCGCCAGTGTTCGCGGCACCTGATTTTCCTTTCTTTGATTTTAAATTTGATCCATGTAAATTACAGACTCTGTAGTTGTGTTCAGGCATCTTTAGATGCTCGTGACTTGTGACACCCCGGTCGGGTTGTAAATACCGATTATTATTGTCATCAAGCTATATTTATCTAGTCATTTATGTTTAATAATTGTTAAAGGATGATTTGGGTTAGTTGGCTGGCCTTGTCTTCATGAGAGGCGCTATCATGATCGGGTTTGGAAATTGGGTCGCGACAATGTACCTACAATTGTGTAATACAAGCATATCGTGCAAAATTTAAATGTGATGCAAGTTCCCATTGGACGCTGAATGTTATCTTTGGACAGTTAAGATGACGTCCTCAGACCATGATGTCCTGGGCCATGAAGCGTATAATAAAGGATTCGCAGGCTATGAAATGATGCTCTCGGGCTATGATAATGGTGCCTCCGAACCATGATGCCTTTGAATAATTCTATGCAGAATATATAGCGGGGTCCTCAGGCCATGGCATGGCGTTCTCGGGCTATGAAAAATAGTGCCTCCAAACAATGGCACCTTTGGAAAATTTGGCGATATTTCAGCCTATAAAATGCAGGATTTGTCAATATTTCAGCCGATGGTAAGTGCATAAATATAAATGGCGATATTTCAGCCGGCAGAAATCAAAAAAAAGTTGGCGATGTTTCAACCGACGTAGAAAGATGTAAAATGGCGATATTTCAGTCGACAGAAAGCATAAGTATATGTGATGATGGGGATTTAAACATAATTGGAAATCTTTCAGCCGATACCGAGAATTAAATAAAGTTGGCGATAGTTCAACCGACAAAGAAAGATAAGTATAAATGGCGATATTTCAGCCGATGCAAAATTTAACTAAGGCTTGGCGATATTTTAGACGATTCGGAATTTAAATAAAGTGGCGATATTTCGGCCGATTGAAAGATGTAAGTAAAAGGTGACAGCACACTACTGAAAATTCGTCCTATGGTAACGGTTGTAAAACCGTTCCCATAGACTTCTTAACCGTTGCCATATGGATAAGGGAACGGTTTACAGACCATTCCATCAGCCCTCGTGGCAATAGGTCTATGGGAACGGTTTGTGCAACGGTTTGCATCTCTGTGGTTATAGATGCATCTATCGCAACTGTTTTCTTTTTCTCTGTTGGAACGGTTATATTTTCCAAATGGAACGGTTCTTAACCGTTACCATATTATCTAATGCAACACTTTTGTAAGCTATTGTTACGTTTATATATGGATATAACAACGGTTCCTTTATCCCTATTGCAACGGTTTTGATTTCTATGGGAACAGTTAATATTTCATTATGGAACGGTTTATATGACCTATTGCAACGGTTTTGGTTTCTGTGGGAACAGTTAATATTTCATTATGGAATGGTTTATATGACCTATCGCAACGGTTTTAATTTTTTGTGGGAACAATTCAGTTGATACAAAAATATAGCCCATGTAATAAATAAATATTTATGTATATATAAAATAAATTATAACAACACTAAATATTTTATAAATCATAAAATCAAACTTTTAATAATACAAATTATCCATCAAGCAAATACTATTCATATAAAGCAAATGTTCTACCCCAAATGCATAAGTTTAATACATTTCAAGAGAGTAATTAGTTTCAAAAAGGTTGATAACAAAAGATTCATATAGAACATTCATCTATAGCCATTCAAAATTCAATCTCAAATAAAGTCTAGTTCTTCACTTTCATCATCTTTTTCGATTTCTTGATTTAATCCACCTGCAAAAGAGGATAAATAAAGTCATTACTCTTCAAGATAAACTAAGTCATAGCTTGAAAGAAAAACAAGTACATCACACTTTGGACAGAATTCAAGGCCACAGCTAAAATGTCCTTCACATCGTTTTCTTTTTTCAGATGGAGGCTGCAATCAATAGTCATGCACACCTATATCCTTCCACACTCACTGGAACTCAAGAAAAATGAAAGACAACAAGGACAAGTCAGAACTAAGGGCAGATGCAAGCAAGATTCGCACAACATAAAAATTGACCGAGTATACGAGTTTGCTGGGCAATTGTGATACTATGATAGATTTTGAGCATCATGCTCAACTTCAAATTGCCTTAACAACAGTCAAGAACCCAGCAATGATGGACAATACACATGACACACAGAATGCACAGGTACTTAGGATCGAGGCAGCAGTTACCAGATGGAAATTTGGATACATTTCGATGTAACAGGCCAAACACTTCATCAGTTACAGCAATTAGGACATACAAGAAACATAATCATGGAGAAATAAGCTAAATCCTGTAATCTTTATACAATGGAATGTTAGACCTGTCACACCTCTTTTTTATGGCTCTTACACCCCGTGAAGGGTATAATAAAAAGATTTTTTCCAATTAAAGGACGGTCGGAACGGGATTAGCTATTTAAATGTTTCAAAGTCGCCACTTGAGAATATAATGGTGTCTCAAGTCACCGAATTAATCCCGAACCGAGGAAAGTTTGACTCTGTTACAGTCTGCGAACTAGAAATCCTATGTAAGGAATTCTATTAATCCGAGAGAAGGTATTAGGCACTCCCGAATTCCGTGGTTCTAGCACGGTCGCTCAACTGTTGTATTTTTTATTTTATTTGATTTTATTACATGCTAACTTATGTACTTTTATTAAAAAATTCTTAATTATTATTTTATTTGAAAAGACTTGCGACATCGTGAAAGTACGTTTTCAACCACGTTGCCATCAAGGCACCCGTTTTGCTAACGCCCTCCGACTTTGTCGAGATTTGGATTTGGGTTGCAATCAATGCACACCCGTATTTAAGGAAATAATTTTAATTAAAATCATGCCTAACGGAGACTAACGTGTTATTAGCTTTTGGGAAAGCCATGAAATTCGCTAAATGACTTTCCCCGAATCTCTAAGTATTCTAACAAGTAATTAATGAGGGCCTCGCAATTGCATTTTTGTTTAGCGAGGCTCGACTCATTTTTTATTTTACAAGGCAAACTTAAAACGACTACGATATTTAAATATTATTCAATTGAAGCTAGCATCAAGGTATTCTCCTGGCTATCAAATTCATGAGAAGGAGAATAAGAGAACAATGAAATTGTCTAAGTCCAATTCCCTATATTCGAAAGCAAACTCCCACAAAACCGGTACTATGGAGCATTAAAACTATGAAGCCTTAAACAAATATCTCTCCATATAGTGATAGACATAGAATCAACAATTCGATTTCAACATTAAAAAAATCATCTGGAACAATTGCCTCTAAATGACGGGTGAATTGAATCATTAACAAAACTCTCTCGAACAGTCAAGAGAAGATCGAGAAATGCACCAGTAGGAGTTCCTTCCAACAAGTTTTTAAGTATATCCACTATATTTACAAGACATTTTAATTCAACAACATATCGAAAGGAATTGAAGTTTACTTGTAGCAAAGAGTTTGTTGCAAACTTCGACTATGACTGGCGACTTAAGTATATAAACACAATTGGAAATGAGTTTTTCGCAACTTATGTGGATGTCTAAAATAGTCTTGCCTATTCCAACTTCAGAAAAGTGGAGATACACATCTATTTCAAATGTTCAACAGTCAAGCCAACTGATATTAAGAGTTGAAATACAACTAATCATCAAATCCAAATAAACAGAAAGCTTTTACAATTAGAAATCCTACTAATTACAGCCAACAGAATGATACTGATTCCCACATCCCTGCCTTATGAACTCATTCATTTTCATAATCAATTTCAGAAATGTCTATAGCTACTTCTATTCACATTATAACTTCAAATTTAAATCAGTCACTACTATGAAGTTTTATCAAGAATAGAGATATAAACAATACAAAAACAGAATTTTTATCACAACTGATATCACACTATTAATCCAGCTAAACAAATATCTATTACAATTTATACATCAGTAATTTAGATAGTAATTACTGACAAACAACAATGTTCATGATTGATCCAACACATTCCCTTACTAAAAGATAATTATATATGATCCTTCTTTATCACAGCACTTGAAAGTTTTTAAAAAAAATACCTGGAAATTGTTAACCAAACAGAGAAATGAGGAGGTTAGTGACAGCAGTTAACAACACCAAATACAAGTGACAATCACAATAATCAGGACCAATTTCGACCAAAAATCCCTCAATAATAATCCATGCTTTAATGCACAGCAACAGCAATGATTGAACTTGATTATCAGCTCATAAGATTAGTTTTACTCGAAATTTGTTGAGTTCTAATAATTGAAATTCATCTGTAAATCCAATGGGACAGGTATCTGTTTTTGACTTCTAATGACTCCTGATTTTTAACAGGGACCTAAGACTCTAGAAGAGGATTTAAACTTTCTATTGATTTGAAATTCAATGAAAGCTCAAATTTATGGAGAATGATTTTCTGGACAATTTTCCAGAGTCCAGACCTCGAGCCCTTCAGCAAGGCAAGGGCATGCCCTTTTATAGGTACAATGAGGGCAGCCCTTAATTTTGTGTTTTTCTGTTTAGTCCCTCTTTTATTTATTTATTCAGTCTTTTGTTTTTTAACTTTTGACCTAAATAGATCCCTAAGTTCCCTGAAATGTACATTATAGTCCTATTCTAGAATATTCTCAAATGTTCTGTGAATTTCCCTCCTAACAGACTTTGAACTGCCCC